>JACEGR010006418.1:0-61029 GCA_014170235.1 Listronotus bonariensis | reverse complement strand
GCCAAAACAACTACCTAAAATTAAACGCTGATAAGACTGGACTTATTACATTTGAAAAATCCTTAGCACGAAGCCACTCTCTTTACGCTAAGATGAATGGTAAATCCATCCCAGTAGTCAACAACATAAAATTTCTAGGAGTTATAATAGACTCAAACCTAAGTTGGATAGATCATAATATTCACTCACTGCAGTCTAAACTGAACAGTACATGCATTGTTGCGAAGATTGAGAGATGCACTTTTTGTAGACAGTTTCTATTTTGCTTGTGTTCAGTCTCTTATAAGTTATGGGATTCTGTTTTGGAGATCTTCTACTCATGCAATTAATATCTTTAGAACCCAAAAGCGTATTATCAGATGCATACTTAAAGTGCATCCTCGAGCTTCTTGTAAACCCTATTTTAATAGCCTAGGCTTTTTAACTGTCCCTAGTCTATATTTCTTGGCCTTAGTGATGTTTGTGAAGAAAAATCCCCATTTATTCACTGTAAACTCCGATTTTTATTCCAACTCAATGACAATTGTCACCAGAGGCAGGAGTGATCTTAGTATTTAGTATTAGTATTAGAGGACCTTATTACCGTGCTGTCAAGGCTTATAAATCCTTGCCACCTACCTTGTGTGAAATAGAGAACAAGGATAAATTTCGAAGGGCTGTGATACAGTTCTTGCAGGATAAGTGTTTTTACTCTTTTAATTTTGATTATGGATCATAGACTGTTAAACTCTTACTACATATTTTAATTGTGATGTCTGTTAATGATTTTATTACCACCTGTATTTTTGTATCATTTTAACTGTTTTTAACTATTTAACTAAATTTCTTAATTATTGATCATAATCTGTTCAACTATTACTAGATATTTTAATTGTGATGTCTGTTGATGATTTTATCACTACCTGTATTTTTGTTTTATTTTAATTGTTTTTAAAAATGAAATGATTTTAAATGAATGTAAATTTAAACTATTTTTTTATTTATTCTGTAGTGACGTTTCTATGTCGTTGTAACAATGATTTGTGGAAATAAAGGATATTATTATTATTATTAAACGAGTTTTTCTCAAATGGTGTTTTCCAAGTCGGTGACGACCAACATTAGGTACTTGAAAACGGCTAACCGATTAGTCTCAAATATTAACAGGAGCTTGTTAAATATATTTTTAGTAATTAATCGAAGACATTTTCTCACCGATAAATATTTTTGTTTTTATAAACAATTTAAGGCAGAAATTTTGGTCAAAAATCGATTTCTTGTTTTTGAGAAACCGCCGTTTTGTCAACTAAATAATTTTTTGCTTATTCCTTTAATTCATTACTAGATTAAACATAACTTTAAATAAATTTGTTTGGTTTTTGAATTTTAGAGGATCTAATTCAGAGATTTAGTGGTCACCACAAAACATCTTTTTGAGAGGAGCTCCCGGAGATCAGCTGTAGCTCCTTTCCATATAAATATTTTTACTAATACTTAGTCTTAAAATACAGCTTAAAGATACCTTAATATGTGTACAAATTTTTAGATCAATAAATTTTAAAAAATTTCTCAGAAAAAATTCTTGAAAATTCGCTTTTTTTTCGACCTTCCAACTGTATATAACCCCTTAATATTGATATTCTAAATCGCCATAATAAGCCACAGAATTTTTGTATTAACAAATTTTTTCCAAACCTAAATTGCCAAAGATATAGGAATAGGAAACTATTTTACTCTCGTCAGATAGCCCTGTTCATGAATTCATTATATTTAAAGGTAATTATTTAATATACGGTTTTCTGCTATTTTAACGATTTTTTAAAATATTTTGACGTACATGTTATCTATTAGTTGTCCTTAATAATAATATGAAGGCGCAAATATGATTTTTTTATTTTTTGTTTTGTAATAAAATATATTTTTTGGCATTTGTCCACTTTTATTATGTACAATTGGCAACGCTGTATAAATGTTTATTAATAAAAGAGGGATTATAAAGGGTGGTCAGGTTAGTTCTTGTTAGTCAACGTTTTTTTTTAATCCTTTAATTACACCAGAGACACTTTATGAATCCAGTTTGTGTGAATTCTTTCTTTTATTCACTCATTAATAGAATCAGACCCTTCCGATGTTGCCAAATGCTTTCCATATTTAGCATGGTATATCAGATGTTTTTAGTCATTTCTCTTTCCACTTTCAGGTTATGAATTAACAATTTTATATTTATCATATTTTTTATCTTTATTTACGTTTTATTTAGAAGAGTGTCTAAAATATGAGTAATTTTCTAAAAACCTGCGGCAACTCCGATTTTAACGAAATTTGGGATAAGGGGTTTTTGGGGTGCTGATCACGAATCTGAAAGATTTTTTTGGCGGAAACGTTTTGTTCTCGAGATATCCATCATCAAAGTTGGTATTTGAACTAAGCTTATTTTCACTATCTTCCTCCTTCTTTTTGCAGACAATTTTTGATTTAAAGCTAAAGTGTCACACAATATTTGATTTTCACCTTTGAAAACCCCGTTTTTCTACGTTTTTTACATTATTTTTGCAATAAATTACGTGGCTTTTCTTTGATAATGCGGCAACCATACATACACATAGAGCTTCATGGCACACTGGGATTGAAATGATTCAAAGTATAGCTATGCAATTTAATGCAAAAATAATGTAAAATACGTAAAAAAACGGGGTTTTAGGAGGTGAAAATCAAACATTTTGTGACACTTTAGCTTTAAATTAAGAATTGTGTTCAAAAGAAGGGGGAATATAGTGAAAATAAGCTTAGTTCAAATTTGAACTTTGATGATGAATATCTTGAGAACGACACGTTTCCGCCAAATAATTCTTTCAGATTCATGATCAGCGCCCCAAAAACCCCCGTATCCCAAATTTCGTCAAAATCGGAGTTGCCGCCGGTTTCTAGAAAATTACCACATTTTTATCTTTATTCTCAAAAATATGTGGAAAAAATGTCATTTTTACTTAATTTGACATGTGATGTTCAGTTTCATTAACTCATTTTACCAATTTTACCCTGCCCAGAACCCCTTTTCACTCCCCGGTCCCTTAAGTTTGTTTACTGATATTTTTTTAAACAGAATATTTTTGATGTGCGCCACTTACGTTTTATTTAGAAGAGTGTCTAAAATATGTGGTAATTTTCTAGAAACCTGCGGCAACTCCGATTTTGACGAAATTTGGTATACAGGGGTTTTGGGGCGCTGATCACGAATCTGGAAGAATTGTTTTGTTCTTGAGATATTCATCATCAGACTTGAAATTTAAACTAATCCTATTTTTACAATATTCACCCTTCTTTTGCACACAATTCTTGATTTAAAGCTAAAGTGGCACATATTTGATTTTCACCTTTTAAAACCTCGTTTTTTTACGTATTTTACATTATTTTTGCATTAAATTGCATAGCTATACTTTGACTCATTTTAATCCCAGTGTGCCATGAAGCCCTATGTGTATGTATGGTTGCCGCATTATCAAAGAAAAGCCACGCAATTTAATGCAAAAATAATGTAAAAAAGTAGAAAAACGGGGTTTTAAAAGATGAAAATCAAATATTTTGTGACACTTTAGCTTTAAATCAAGAATTGTGTGCAAAAAGAAGGGGGAATATAGTGAAAATAAGCTTAGTTCAAATTTGAACTTTGATAATGAATATCTCGAGAACAAAACGTTTCCGCCAAAAAGTTCTTTTAGATTCGTGATCAGCGCCCCAAAAACCCCCGTATACCAAATTTCGTTAAAATCGGAGTTGCCGCAGGTTTCTAGAAAATTACCAAATATGTAAGTATTAATAATTTTTAAAAAACCCTTAAAATAGCAGAAAACCATTTATTAAACTGTTACCTATTTAAACATCTAGAGCCAATTTCCAAGCAATCCAAATCAAATCCTTAGCACGAAGCCACTCTCTTTACGCTAAGATGAATGGTAAATCCATCCCAGTAGTCAACAACATAAAATTTCTAGGAGTTATAATAGACTCAAACCTAAGTTGGATAGATCATAATATTCACTCACTGCAGTCTAAACTGAACAGTACATGCATTGTTGCGAAGATTGAGAGATGCACTTTTTTGTAGACAGTTTCTATTTTGCTTGTGTTCAGTCTCTTATAAGTTATGGGATTCTGTTTTGGAGATCTTCTACTCATGCAATTAATATCTTTAGAACCCAAAAGCGTATTATCAGATGCATACTTAAAGTGCATCCTCGAGCTTCTTGTAAACCCTATTTTAATAGCCTAGGCTTTTTAACTGTCCCTAGTCTATATTTCTTGGCCTTAGTGATGTTTGTGAAGAAAAATCCCCATTTATTCACTGTAAACTCCGATTTTTATTCCAACTCAATGACAATTGTCACCAGAGGCAGGAGTGATCTTAGTATTTAGTATTAGTATTAGAGGACCTTATTACCGTGCTGTCAAGGCTTATAAATCCTTGCCACCTACCTTATGTGAAATAGAGAACAAGGATAAATTTCGAAGGGCTGTGATACAGTTCTTGCAGGATAAGTGTTTTTACTCTTTTAATTTTGATTATGGATCATAGACTGTTAAACTCTTACTACATATTTTAATTGTGATGTCTGTTAATGATTTTATTACCACCTGTATTTTTGTATCATTTTAACTGTTTTTAACTATTTAACTAAATTTCTTAATTATTGATCATAATCTGTTCAACTATTACTAGATATTTTAATTGTGATGTCTGTTGATGATTTTATCACTACCTGTATTTTTGTTTTATTTTAATTGTTTTTAAAAATGAAATGATTTTAAATGAATGTAAATTTAAACTATTTTTTATTTATTCTGTAGTGACGTTTCTATGTCGTTGTAACAATGATTTGTGGAAATAAAGGATATTATTATTATTATTAAACGAGTTTTTCTCAAATGGTGTTTTCCAAGTCGGTGACGACCAACATTAGGTACTTGAAAACGGCTAACCGATTAGTCTCAAATATTAACAGGAGCTTGTTAAATATATTTTTAGTAATTAATCGAAGACATTTTCTCACCGATAAATATTTTTGTTTTTATAAACAATTTAAGGCAGAAATTTTGGTCAAAAATCGATTTCTTGTTTTTGAGAAACCGCCGTTTTGTCAACTAAATAATTTTTGCTTATTCCTTTAATTCATTACTAGATTAAACATAACTTTAAATAAATTTGTTTGGTTTTTGAATTTTAGAGGATCTAATTCAGAGATTTAGTGGTCACCACAAAACATCTTTTTGAGAGGAGCTCCCGGAGATCAGCTGTAGCTCCTTTCCATATAAATATTTTTACTAATACTTAGTCTTAAAATACAGCTTCAAGATACCTTAATATGTGTACAAATTTTTAGATCAATAAATTTTAAAAAATTTCTCAGAAAAAATTCTTGAAAATTCGCTTTTTTTCGACCTTCCAACTGTATATAACCCCTTAATATTGATATTCTAAATCGCCATAATAAGCCACATAATTTTTGTATTAACAAATTTTTTTCCAAACCTAAATTGCCAAAGATATAGGAATAGGAAACTATTTTACTCTCGTCAGATAGCCCTGTTCATGAATTCATTATATTTAAAGGTAATTATTTAATATACGGTTTTCTGCTATTTTAACGATTTTTTAAAATATTTTGACGTACATGTTATCTCTTAGTTGTCCTTAATAATAATATGAAGGCGCAAATTATGATTTTTTTATTTTTGGTTTTGTAATAAAATATATTTTTTGGCATTTGTCCACTTTTATTATGTACAATTGGCAACGCTGTATAAATGTTTATTAATAAAATAGGGATTATAAAGGGTGGTCAGGTTAGTTCTTGTTAGTCAACGTTTTTTTTTAATCCTTTAATTACACCAGAGACACTTTATGAATCCAGTTTGTGTGAATTCTTTCTTTTATTCACTCATTAATAGAATCAGACCCTTCCGATGTTGCCAAATGCTTTCCATATTTAGCATGGTATATCAGATATTATTATTTATACGTATGAGGTGTTTTTTTAACCAACAATGGCTATTTTTTTAGGTAAAATATTAAAAAATAAAAAATATCGTTTTTATAAAAGTCGGAGGGATAATAATATATATAATAAATGGCGTATTTTTCAAAACACCTCTATCAACCCCTTAAGCTGCACCCCTACACAATTAAAAATCTAAATAGCAACACCCCTTACGTGGCACCTTTCTGAAAAGCTTATAAAAAATGCTTGTTGGTGGTCGTAAAAGCGGTAGGTTCAAATCAAATACTACTATTAAATTTTGTAAAAATCATATTTTACTATTTATAAGAAACACCAGAAAGTGTTCCATTAAATTAATATCAAAAATTAATAAAAAAATAATAATATATTAAAATAATACTCTCTGTAGAGCTAACCTGCCCCCATACAAATTCTGTTTAATTTTGGTTACTTCTGTGCACAAGCGCTTAATAACCAAGACCAGTTGCAATAACTTTTTCTCGCAAAATTGAGAAACAGAACTAACCAGTACTTTTTATACGAGGGGCTTAGCTTAACACGGAGTTTTATTTTAATTTATGATTAATTTCTAAATCATTTTAAATTTATTTAATTGGACTGTCTTTGGTATTCTTTATAAATAATACAATATGATTTTTTTTTTAATTTAAGGGTAGTATTTGTTTTTTCCAACTTTTTCATTACCCATGCAAAGCATTTTTTATAATCTTTTCCAAGAGGTGCTACATAAGGGATACAACCATTTAAAATTCTTAAGTGACTGGGGTGCCTCTTAATAGGGATGTTTTAAAAAATAGGGCATTTATATTCCTTTTGAAGTTTTATAGAAACGGAATATTTTATTTGTTGATATTTCCCTTGCTTTAGAAAATATAGCCATTGTAACTTTAAGGGAGCATTGTTTAATGCCTAAAGTTTGGAAAATTCATATTTTTTAATCCCTGTGAACTTTCTAACGTGGTTTTATTATAAACTTACCCATAGTTGTACTTAATTAATAATTTAAAACAGTAGTAACACCATAACAGTGTCTAAATAATTATCAAACAGTACCTGCTACAAGTACTGTTTACTCCTCTGTACGCCGCGCTGTTGAAGCTAATAATTTGTAAGCATGCATTTAAAAATTAGGTTTTGCGTTTGTTTTAATATCATTTAATTTATTTTCTTACTTATCAATATTTTAGGTCAATACTTTCAAAGTAAAGATGCTATTCTTGGCAAAGCAAATATAATAATAAAAGGTACCCTTAAGTCCCTAGAAGAAACACGAAACAGCTATCACAATATCTTTCTTAACATATAAAACTTTGCTGATCAACATAACATACTCGTAAAACAAGTATTCTTGACAAGCAGTCGAAATCAAGATACAGACACAAAAGAGAGTTAAAGCTCTTTACTGCTTGTGATTGCCTTGCACTGCAAGGTAGCATTTGTCAAAACACTGTCCGATCTTGCAATGCAGATTTTCACACTGGCCAAAGGTTTTCTTCGGAGTTAATTGAGATCGCCAACCGCAGACAGGTTTAAACTATTGTGGTTCTGATCAGCACGGTGTAGGCGATAACAACAAACTCCAAAACATGTTTTAGGAAATCGAAATGGCGTAAAAGCGTAGTAGCTTACTGTTCATACCGCCCTCTGTCGACAATGCGAACAAATTTTTTCGCGAACCAAAATAGTTTGAAGCCGGTCTGCGGTTGGTGATCTTAATTAACTCCAAAGAAAAACATTTGGCTAGTGTGAAAATCTTCATCGCCAGATCGGACAGTGTTTCGACGGATGCTACTACCTTGCAGTGCAACGTAATTACAAGCAGTAAGGAGCTTTAGCTCTCTTTTATTTCTGTTTGAAAACATAACATATTTCTTGAACCAATTAGGTCATCAAAAACAAAACGGCAGATACTTAAGACTACGTAGTAAAAAGCACTCTTGGAAATAAAACAGAGAGTACGTGTACATCGATATACTGAATTTAACGATTCAACCGATTGGATGAAAATTAGGAACGTGTTCTTATTGGTCAATTTTGAACTAAATATTCAAAGTCGACTAATTAGAACACTTTTTAAGTTTTATTCGATTGATCGACACATACTTAGAGACAGATATTCTATCGCGCACGAGTTGTTCAGAATCACCATATTGGATTTTGCCCAGTAATTGATAACATATTATTCAATTTAGAATATAAGATAATTAGAAAAAGAAGATTTTTTATTTTAAAATATTTTTTAAGACATTTAATTAAAACCTTTACTTTAAGAATATAAGAGGTTTAAAATTATCGATGTTTTATTCAAATTATAAGAACTTCTAAATGTCCTTAAAGTACCTACTTAAATTTTTGTACGGGCATGTAAAAAAAAAAAAGAAAAATGTTTCTTGTTTAATGAAACATATACATATTGCTAGTAATTAATGATTAGTTTAATAAATTTAATATCAATAAATTTTGATTCAATTTTCTTATTTAAATATTTAGTTATTATTTATCTCTTATATAAATATATATATTTTAATTTACTTATTAAATATTATCAATTTTTTAAGCTATACAGCGTGTCTCTCAAACTCTTTTACCAAATGGGAAACTTTTTAATTATTAAGTTTACGAGAAAAAGTGTGTTTTTATAAAAAGTTGATAAGAAAATATATTTTAACAAAAATATTTTTATGTTGGATGTACAGGGTGGCCTATAAAAATGTTTTTAAATTAAAATACAGGTATTCTTTAACTACGGTACGAAACTTTAAAGGGCAATTTTTCATGTCATTTTATAAAGGAACGTTTCTGAAAAAATATGTTCTGAGTTGTTTCGTTTCTAAGATACGAAGCCAGATACGAAGAAAACGTACAACAGTAAAAAGTTGTATTTTTCATTTGCTTCATAGGAAAAAAACCACATAAAAAGTAAGTGGCGTATATTATTCTCTCAATAATATTGGCTGTGATGCCCATTAAGACGCCACTAGATCCAATAAAGTCAATCTAGTTAGAGCTTTATAAGCGCTTTATTACATTAAACAAATGTACCAATTTTAACCCAATTGATTTAAGGGTATTTAAAATATATTAATAAAATACCGACCTTTTAAAAACTTTAACGCCCTGTATATCAAATACGAAGCAACTCCGGACATATGTTTATAAAAACCTTTTTTAATTAAATGACATAAGAAATCAATCTTTAAAGTCTCGTACCGTAGTTAGAAAATACCCTGTATATTAATTTGGAAACAAGTCTTTTAAGCCACCCAATACATTTAACGTACAGGTAAATTTGTAAAAATATATTTTCTCATCAAGCAAGACTTTTTTAAAGGGGCACTTTTTTCTTAAAGTTAAAAACTATAAAGCTTTTCATTTGGCAAGAACTTTCGAATGCTTTTATCTGCAATTTTTGTTTTTGTTACAATCACAGACGTATATACAGTGTTTCTAAAAAGGTGGAACCATATGGAAAACTGTTTTTACTATTATTTATTTTACAAAAATAAATTTATTCTTTCTAAAGAGTTCTGCATGCTCCAAAAACTAAAAAGCAATCATCAGATATTAAATTTTATCAGTCATCTACGAGGTCTGGCGAAAAATTGAATTTTTGCTTAAAGGTACACTACTCGTATTTTTACTAATAACAAAGAATTTTAATAAAGAAAAGATATTTGAAAATAAAAATTACTTGATGGTAGTTATTTGAGAGACGCCAGAAAATAAATTAAAACTACCAAAAAATCAAAAAAATACAAAAACAAAATTAAACAAGTAAACGGAGAACTAAAAATCGACGTTTTGATACAACTGGTTACTGCTGAATTTATTATTTATAATACAAAAAGGTGTTAAGTTAGTTGATTTTAAGTCTTCACTAAAGATACTTAGCGGCTATCAATGCAAGGGCAATCTAGGTCCTATTCTAAATCTAATCTAATCTAGTTGATGCTACAACACAATAATTATCTTTATTTAATAACATTTACGCACTTTCTTTGATTTTTAGTTTTTTAGAACAAGTCCCCGTTGCTCGAAGCATGAAGCATGCCAGTTTATTCTATGATTGTTATCTAATGCATGTTTCTGTGTTTTTAATGTATGATCTGTGTTCTTTTATGCGTTTGACTAATGGTCTACAAGTTTCACCTATATAAAAACCCATTGCATTCGCAAGGTATTTTATAAATGACAGTTTTTGTATTTTCTTTAAGTTGTATGGTTTGGCTTTTGGTAATTGAAATCCAATAGTGTTTTGTGTTTTAAATATTGTACAAAGATAACATTTATTTTTATTTGATAGTCCGGGAATGTATGGTAAAAATAAATTTGTAATAGGTCTATTTTAATATTGTCTTGTATGTGGAGTTTTAGTAATTCAAGGAACCAATTAGCAAGCGAATAATTATTTTAAATTAAAATATCTTTTAAATTATCTGTTTTAATGTTTATATTTTAATTAGAACTTTACTTCTATCAACTTTTTACAATCCTCTTTTATACCATTAGTGTGTGATTTGGGTTAAAATTTAAGTATTTATTTGTATGTGTAGGCTTTCTGTAAATTTTTGTTTTAAAACTATTTAAATCTTTTTTTTATTAAAATATTAAGAAAAGGTAGTTGTAAGTTGATTTTTTATAGTAAACTTAATAGTTTATTCTTGTGTATTATTGTGTCTTAAAAAATTATTTAAAAAGTGTTAGTCGTGTTGGTATATAGAAAAAATTTCATCTATATATCTTCACCAAACTAAAGGTTTATATCGATAATTCTCTAATTTTTTTTTTACTTTTTCCATAAAGATATTACTTTATAAAAGTGATAAAGGTGAACCTATAGCCAGATGCCAGACGTTTGTGTTTATAAAGATCAGTGTTATATTAAAAATATGTTGTTTTGACGCAAAAAGTTAAAAGCTCAAAAATAGAGTTTATGCTTAATTTTGTTCTTTTGCCAAGATGGAAATAATTTTCTAATTCATTTTACACAATATTTAATGTTTTATCCACTGGGACATTTGTAAATAAACTAACAACAGCAAAACTTACCAGTGTATTATGTAGATTGATGTCAATGTTAGATAATTTCTCTAAGAAATGTTTAGAATTTTTAATGTATGTATCGGTGTTGTTTACCAAAGAATCTTAAATGTTAAGTAGACATTTTGCTAATGTATGTGTAGGTGAGTTTATACAACTTACTATAGGACGTAAGGGTATATTGGGTTTATGTATTTTTCGTACTCCGTAAAAATGTGGTGTTTTACTGTTGTGAGGTGTCAGTTTAAATCTTTCATTATCTGTAAAATAGTTTTTGTTTTTTAACATATTATACATTTGCCGTAAAATACATTCTGTCGGGTTATTGTTTATTTTTGTGTAATAACCATCATTTAAAAGAGACATTATTTTATCATCATATGTATTACAATCTATTATATCTGATGCATTTTCTTTATCAGCAGAAATGAATTTTTATGGTATTGTCTCTTTTTAAGTATTGTAATGCTTTTTGATAAATGTGTTTTAAATATTGTTTAATTTTAAATAATTTTCCTAATGCGATTTTTGTCCTAATTTGAAATTCGTCTTGGTGTTCTATTGGTTAGTTCTGACATGTTTCTTCAATGCAAGAAATAATGTCAAGCTAGAAAACTATTTTTGGGTGTAATTACATAATTTAAACCTTTAAAAAGAACTAATTTTTCGACATTTATTAGTTCTTTTTTAGTTAAGTTAACTACACTTTTATTAATCATTTCATTATTATTTATTAGAAACTTACATGTTTAATTTTTCTTGTAATAAAATAATAAATTTATCTTAATGGGTGTTTTTTAAACTTTAAAATGTATTAAGTAGCTATTATAAACCCAATTACATATATAATTAAAATCAAAAATGTTAATTTGATTTTGCAAGATAAATTTTAAATTATCAATTTCTTTTAATTTATTAATTTTATTTTGCCTATAAAATTGTAATCTTTTGCGTAATAAAGATAAAAATTAATATAATTTATATAATATTCCCGGGCTATCAAATAAAATTCAATGAATAGAAAATAAATTTAATATTCGCACAGTTTTTAAAACACAAAACACTATTACAGGGTCAGCCTGCTCTACTTCGGAACCAGGACCAAAGCGGTCCCATTCTTACTAGATAAATAAATAGATACATTTTTCTACCAAATAAAGAGCGTACCTTTGGCAGACTTGCTACCAAAACTTCGATTTATAGTTTATAAGTTACTTATTTTATTTTTTGGGTTTTTTAGGGAGTTTTTCTCTATTTTGTTAAAAAAAAGGACCTGATTTGGTGTGTACCCAAATAAATACCATAAATTTAAAAAAAACTGTTTTGCGTTCCTTTTTTTAGAACCACAAACACAAAAAGAAAACTTGATTTATATAAGTCCAGAACTATAAACCTCATCTGTATATTCGTTTATATAGTTTACTAGTTTTTAATCGACCGATTGTAATAAAAACTTTCCTTTAATTTTAAATTACCCTGCAGTAAGTCTCTTAAATGGATATATCTGTCATTAATATTACATTAATTAATATATTATTTAGATATAGGTATGATTTTTAGGGCCAATAAAATGTAATATAAACAGGAAAATGTCTGTCTCTAGTTGCCAACTAAATTAATATTAAATAATATAATAAATATACGTGTTATACTTCATTTTACTTTACGGTTTGTTAGTTAATTTAGTGTTGACAATTTTGGCAAAGCCTAGCAAAAGCAAAGAATACATTAAACCAAAAATCCAAAAACTTAAAAATTATCCTTTACACAATAAAGTCTTATCATCATGTCTTTATAAATATACTTAGTAAACACCATAGACGTATGTGTGATACACAGCTAGTATATTAAATGTTGTACTTGGTAAGAAATTTTTTCTTTGCTTCTAAGTTCTTTTGTGTATAGTTTTTAATAATATTTATAATTTAAACTTTTAAAAAATATATGCAAAATAGGTAAAGATTTTGGGGTAAAACATAAAATGGACCAACTGTAATTTAAGGTACTACTCAATAAAACAACTATTTAAAGTGACTATTAACTAACACTTTTCTACTTACAAGCTATTTAAAAATTTATGTATATGGGGTAGATGCAAATTTACAAATTAGTATGGGATAAAATACTTACGAACGTATTTTTAAACTTACAGCAAACAATTATTTAAAAAGACTTGTTTGGAATTAAAAGTTATATAATAATTTAAAAAACAGAGCCTCCCATTTAAAAATTAAATATAAAACACTTTTTTCCTATTAACCATTTACAAAGTGTTTCTAAACAAATGCAAGACAATTTTTAAAGTAAGTTTTTGTTTAAGATAAAGGGTAGTTTGCTTTATTAACATGGCTTTAAAACTCAATTATTAAGCAGTATGGATTTCGCCACAAAAGATCTACAGAAAATCTTCTTTCCTTCGTATCCCACTGCTAGAATAAGTCTCTTGAGTTTCTAAGTCCCACCCATCAATAAACCTGGTTTGGACAACAAACGCAGAGCGCAGTATTTCTTTCGCAGGATTTCAATTTAATATTGGATTGGGGCGCAAAAATCTCGTCCATTTTAATGCATCCAAAACACATCATGTTCCTTGTCGCGAAAAGACTTATCAAATAATCATCCTCTACTTATGATCGGCTAAGTTTTACAGAGCAAAGACACCTTCAATCTTGTTGGCGTCACATTTGAAAGTAACCTTAACTGATATAAACACATTGTATCTATAGCCACGGCAGCTTCAAAAAATCTTGGATTTCGTTCGCGCCAAAAAGTATGTTTCCCCTTCTAATTTATACACTTTATATGTGTCCCAAATCCGACCTTCCTTGGAATATTGTTCCCATATCTGGGGCATGGCATCCCCCACAACCCTAAGCATTCTTGATTCCATCCAAAGAAGAGCTATTCGTCTCATTAATGACCCCTTACTTTTAGAAAGGCTTCCCCCTCTTGCCCATCGTCGGGCTGTGGGGGATTTATCGCTTTTTATAGGTACTTCGATGGCTTTTGCTGCTATACGGTCCAACTGGACAGGCCCCGAACTTCCCACTTTGTTTGTTCTTTTATTCCTAGAGCTTCTAGAATGTGGAACCTGCTGCTCGCGGAGGTCTTTCCTTCTCCCCTAAATTTTCAAGTATTTAAGTCGCGAGTCAACAAACTCCCTCATATCTCGCTTAAGATACTCACGGTACGTTAGTATTTAAGCTTTTAGCCTTCGTGGTTTGTCCAAAGAAAAAAAAAAGAAAAAAAAAATTTGAATAGCTGGACTTGTTAAAAAAATCTTCTGTATTTTCTTATTTAAAATACCAAATAAAATGTAAATCATAACGTGTTAACTTGGGAAAATCTATTTTATATGTAAATGTATTCATCTGCTGTCAGATATTGGCGCTTTTAAAATATTTCTAACTCTATCATTACTTAGCAGTTTAAACATAAATATTTTTTTTGTTTTAAGAATAATAAATATATATTATTTGAAATGTTTTCGCGACATTTTCTATTGTTTTATTTGTGACTCCATGTGTATAAAGAAAACCAAGCTTTGTTTAAAACAAAAAAAAATACTTTTTAAGTTTTTTTAAATTTGTTGTGAAAAATCTTGTATACAGATTGGAACAAATTTAATTAACTGTAAATAATTCCTTTTGCAAGGTAATTTTTAAAAAATATAAAATATTTTCTACTTACAAGGTATTTATTTGTAAAGTTGCATCTACCACTATCTTTAATCAGTGTTTTGTAAGTTTAGGCATATGCAGGGATCCTGATCTGAAATATATATATATATATATATATATATATATATATATATATATATATATATATATATATTTCATTTCTTATAAAATTATAAGAAATGGTTTAAGAAAAAATTGAAGCATATTTGAATTGCATGGGTGAAAAAATGCAAAACACCACTTTTTTCAAGAAATTAGAGAAACTTATGGCTACGAAGTATTTCAGAAGCTTTATAAAGTTTCTAAGGCACATAGCACCTTAGCCAAACAAAAAAACCGAAGAATTTTTTTGTTAAGATGTAAAAATGAAAATATACAACCGGCGTTCCTGAAATTCAACCTGGATCACATTAAATTTGAAGGTACGTACCTTGAAAATAAATTTCTAAACATATTATTGAGCAACACAAGGCAGAAAATTTTAAATCTTACAATCACAGAAACAACTTATAATATTAATAACATGAATAAGATTATAAACGAAAATATTACTGCATTAAAAAACTTATTACCTAATAATATTCTTACAACCTTTATTAATTTTGAAAAACATAAGTTTGAAAAGCTGTTTACCCACACAAAAGAAAAAAACAAAAATAAACTATCAAAATTATTAGCAAAAACAGACTCTAGTCCAGCCAATTATACAACTAACTGGATGGAAAATATATCCGATACGGCAATACCAAATGAAATCGCGGAAGTAATCGCACTAGGACCTAATTTTTCTTTAACAATAAAAGACGAAAAAACATACCAACATCCGAATATATTTCTTGTGTCGAATCTGCTATTTATAATGAACCTTCAGAAATTAAAGAAGCAATTAGAGCCGAAGTTGTCAATGTCATTACTAACCATAAAATTAAAACGAGGCATAAAAATATAAAAGTTAACAAAACCCAAAATAAAATCCAAAAACAAGTTGTAAAAACAAAAAAATTCTTAAAAGATAATCCTCAAATAACAATTTTAAAACCTGATAAAAGTAATAAAACTGTAATAATGAACACGATAGATTATAATAACAAAATGAACGATTTACTAAGTGACACTAACACCTATAAAAAAATAAAAAGCGACCCAACAAATCTCTATCAAAAACAAAATAATGCTCTGATAAAAAAATTACTAAACAAAAAAGAAATTAACGAACAACAATCTAAACAATTGTCTATACACAACGCCATTTCACCTAAAATATATGGACTGCCCAAGTTGCATAAACAGAACATTCCTCTACGACCTATTGTCTCATCTATTCAATCGCCTTTTTACAATTTGTCAAAGTATTTATCTGAGTGCATTTCTAATATTACCAAACAAAACGAATACTATATTAAAGATTCCTTTACACTTAAAGAATTTCTAAATAAAACAAATATACCACAAAACTATAAATTAATATCCTTAGACGTGGTATCATTGTACACTAACATTCCAACCGACCTTGTTACACGTATTCTTAAAGAAAAATGGGATACTCTTAAAAATTTTACTTCTCTTTCACAGGGCGATTTAATCGAAGCAGTAGAGTTAACACTTGGTAATAATTATTTTCAATATAAAGATAGTTTTTACAAACAAATTGACGGATGTGCAATGGGCGCTCCTATATCATCAACAATTGCGCAATTAGTCATGGAATACTTAGAGGAGGATGTCATGCGTAATTTGGGTATTCCAATATTATTCTTTAAAAGGTATGTCGATGATTGCCTTGCAGCTGTCCCAGAAGATCAAATTTATGAAGTTCTTAACAAATTTAATTCTTTTCACCCAAAAATTCAATTCACTCTAGAGACTGAAATAAATAATAAAATAAATTTTTTAGATTTGACTATAATAAGAAATGTTGACAGCCCAAAACTTAAAACAATGTGGTACACCAAACCAACCTGGTCTGGGAGGTACTTAAATTACAATTCAAACCACCCAGCAAATCAAAAACATAGCGTCATAAAGGGCCTAGCTGACAGGGCAATTCAGTTGACATCACCTGAATACAGACAAGAAACATTAAATAAAGTAAGAGACATTTTAAAAAACAATAATTTTCCATTACCACTAATTAATAAAATTATTAAACAAAGAATTCAAAAATTTTATAATAAAGAGGCCTTCACTACCAAAAATGACAACTTAGAAAATAAAAATATATCGCCATGCCATACACAAACTATTTGTCGGAAAAAATTAAATATATTTTAAATAAACACAATATTATAGTATGTCACAAAGGACACAACTTAATAAGTCAATTTTTTACAAGATTAAAAAGTCAAACACCCCAAAAGAAAAAATCAAATGTCGTTTATTCCATCCCTTGCTCTAATTGTCCAAAAAATACATTGGTATGACTACCCAACATCTAAACAACCGTTTAAATGGTCACAAATACCAAAAAAATCCATTTACAGCTTTACATAAACAC
This sequence comes from Listronotus bonariensis, assembly GCA_014170235.1. Lineage (NCBI taxonomy): Eukaryota > Metazoa > Arthropoda > Insecta > Coleoptera > Curculionidae > Listronotus > Listronotus bonariensis. The sequence goes on along the minus strand of JACEGR010006418.1, from coordinate 43,819 downwards.
GAAATTGAAACAAAACATTATTTTAATTACACAGAAACAAAAATACTTGATCAAGATAAAAAATACCAAAAACTAATAGTAAAGGAAATGATCCATATAAAAAAGGAAAAAATTGTGTAAACAACAAAAAAGACATTGAAAATTTAAGTCAAATTTATTACAATTTAATAAAATAATAAAAGTATCTATCTCAAACATAACATAATTATCTGCACTACATAGGATTAAGATTACATTTTTTTAAACCGTATTAACACAATTTTTTAAGTTAATAAAAAAATCAACTGAAATTCTTATCCTGCCGACTACCAACAAAACAGTTGCATTAATCTCTAATAAATATCTAATATAAAAGGTATGTTTTCAAGGTGCGTATCCCATTATCTTATTTTATTAGGGTAATGTTTTTAAAATATAATTTTAATTGTCTTATGTCTACCTTTGTGTCAGTTTTATTATATAAATATAAGAATTTTAAATGTAAAAAAATCATCCATTTAATATTTTGTAAATAATTACGAGTATTATTGTTTTAACACGTTATTATTTTGTAGGAACATGCCAAAAGACTATCGTTTAAATAAATAAATAGATCGTTGAAAAAGCCTTCCATGTAAGGCGAAACGTCAGAAAAAGTAAATTATTGTTTTGCGGACTAACTTTGCTTAAAATTACACCACCAAATTATCAACCAAATACACAGATTTTACATATTAAACAATTATGCCAATCACTGTAAAATCACAAAATAAAACTTTTGGCAATTTTATTTTACTTTTTTCCGTATAAATGGGTTTTGTTTTAACAAATCATACATTTATTTGCTACATGAAGGGCTCTTTTCTCTTTTGGTGGATTTTTTTGTCACTGTAATATAATTTACGTTTTAATTCATTGTAAATCAGTAGGTCGTTAAAAATGGAATTAATTTATAAAAAAAAATAATAAAACCCATTTTTTAAATACGATAAAAACGGTGTATAAACTTTTAGAATATATTTAAACATGTATCCCGATGTTTACTATTTTTATTAACGTATAAAAATATAACTAAATTTAAATTTTAATAAAATGACCACTAAGATGTGAAGTAACTGTTATTTTTGCTTAAGAGTAAAGCAATTGTGTTTTTGCTAATATCGCAAATTGTTAAAAAGTAAAGATGTTTAAAATTAAAAATTACTTTCCAATATGCAATTTTGTGAACTTTTTATAAAGAAAAACTTTTTTCGTAAAATTAATAATAAAAAAGTTTTCCATATGCGGCCAACTCACGTAGACACACTGTATGTGAATAGCAAAATAATACTAATAAAGTATTATAAATTTTTAATAAAATCACCCTTATAAATATTTTTATTATTAGGATATCCAAGATAAACTATTTCGCATTTTTTTTAATACAAAATAAAGAAGAAGAAACTTTTTTTTTATGTGTTTGACATCCCACGAAGGTCTATGCCTAAATACCAGAGTACCGTGGGTGCCGGCTTATTAGATGTTTAACCCATCGTTCCCCTGTTCCGTCAACGTTGTCCAAGCACTGAAACATGCAGTTGCATTTCACAGCACCTTTTAGACAACGCGGTAGTGCCACCACGGTCGTTATTTTTAAATACTACTACCTAAATATGTCTCCCCCGCTGGGAATTGTACCGCCGACCTCTGGCTTCGAAGAACTTGGTTTATTTTGGTCTAACTATAAACTGTATTTGTGTATTCGTTTATACTGCTTAAGCAAACAGGTATTGGGATATCAGCCAGTAAAGCAACAAAAACGGATGTGTGTGACTAATCGAATCAGAAATATTTACATGCAGGTATTCAAGTTAGATTGTCTCTTTTCCTCACAGTGAATATGGGTTATGTTATTTAGCTGATTCTGTATACCTAACCAGTATTTAAATCTGCGGATATAAATAAGAACATCCTCTTAATTTAAAATTTACCTGCAGCAAATATCTTGTATGTAGGAATAGGTCTGTAAGTCTTATAATAATTAATTTATATCAAATATTCGTAAAGCTTTCTATGACTAATTAAATGTAATGGTAAATATGAAAATATCTATTTCTAGTTTCAAACTAAATTAATATTGATTATTATAATAGGTACGTCTACTAATAAATGTTACACTTCATTTAACTTTGTGGTATGTTACTCAAATTATTAATGTCAAATTTAATAAATTCTAACATGAGCAAGCAATATATTTAACCTTCAAAATTATACTTTACACATTTACCCATTAAAGACAAAATTATACGAGCAATAGGCTTTACCATAATTTTTCGCGTAATGCTTGACGACACCTTGGTATATTCTCGTTCGTAATGTTAGTTTCCTTATTGAACTTATACCGGGTGTTGCTCCGTCGAGAGGGACATAGGGAATCCCATGTAAATTTTGAAGTAGTCAAATATTGACTTTCCTTATTATTTTAGAAAAAAATGCTATTAGGATTTATTGAAGGGTTCCACCCAAAATAAAAAATTTGAGCATTTTTCAACCAACCAGTAAAAGTAAACTGCTTAAATACTTCTGCAACGTAGTATCTCATTATGCACCCTCTAGAAATCAATAATAAAAACACCATATCGATTTATCGATACACAATTTAGATCATTAAATTAAAATAATGTCAGTACCAAAACTGAACAATTTTATACGGGAACTTCAAAAAGAATCCTCGCATTTCATTTTGGTTTACAGCTAATTTCAACACATGCACTCACAGTTACGCAAGACAATAAAACAAATTTGTCTACATTTAGAAATCAATTTATGACGAAAATATCAGGATTTACTCAAATGCTCAAATATTCCTCCATTTACTGCCAGACAATAACCCAAACGATTATAAAACTCATTTCTTACGTTGGCTAGTTGGTACATCCATATTCTGGCACATTCAGCGAAAATAACATCCCCTAGCTGGTCTGATAATGCCTGGTTCGGGCCTATGATGTCGTCATTAAATGCGTTGTTCAAGTATTCGGGCACAGCTCTGGTACTGTGTGCTGAGCAGCCATCCATTTAATACCAAATCTCTTGATTTTCACCAGCAAGGTTGTTCAAAGCAGGCAAAATTTGTTCCTCTAAAAGTTCCAGAAAGTACTCCGCATTCAAATTTCGGTCAAGGAAAAATGCTCCAAGGATATGGTGGCCGAAAATTCCCGCCAAAACATAAATTTTTTGTGGATATTGTGTCCTTGTCTCAACAAAACGATTTTGGTTTTCGTTACTCCAGTACCGGCAATTTTGAATGTTGGGTTCGTTGTTCAATGTAAAAGTGCATTCGTCAGTAAAGCAAATATTTTGTAAAAAACCTCTGTCAGTGTTTATCCTTTCCGTCATCTCAAAGCAAAATTCTTGTCGTCGTATTTCGTCTCCGTCTCTTAATTCTTGGTGTCTTCCGTACTTGTCATCGTGGTATTTATATTTTTTTAAAATTCGAGATATTGTGGTGTGGTCTTGTCCAGTTATGTCCTCCAGTTGTCTCGTGCTAATGTTTCCTTCGGCCTCCTCTACACAAAGTATCACGTCTAAATCCCTCTCGGTTTGTACAATTTGTCTTTGATTTTCACGTCGATTTTCTTCACATTTGCAATTATTGATTACTGTGCCTGTAGTTTCAAAAAATTTTATCGTCCGTTCTATCGTCGATTTACTTGGTATTGGCCTATTGGGCAAATAGGCTGCAAAGATGTCCGCTCCTCTTTGATAACTATTTCACTAGTAAAACCATTTTATAATAGTGATTTTTATTAATTTGAGTAGTTTATTATTTAAAAATGATGTGAAATTGATCTGACAACTTGAGAGTAAGAGGTTAAATAATTTTTCTGGTATTTTATTATAAATTTCTAATAATACAGGGCGCGTAAGAAGTGTTATATAGTTGTCTAGTTGTCTTGGACCAGGTAGTTAACAGAGCCTGGTGGAAGTTTGTTTACTGTCAGATTTGATATTTGATAATTTTGTAATTTTGTGTACTTAATAAAAACCATTTTCTACAAGCTGATATTTATTCATTACATGGTGGCAGCGGTGGGATAATGGACAACCATTTACATCAAATGAATTTAAAGTTTTTGCTAAAAGTTATGATATTAAAATAACTACCTCAAGCCCTTATTATCCAAGATCAAATGGAATGGTGGAGCGTCATATCCAAATTGTAAAGAATCTTTTTCAAAAAGTAGTAGAAGCAAATCAAGAAGATCCTTTGTTAGCAATTATGTATTATAATAACACGCCAAAAAATAATCTTCCTTCTCCATCTGAGCTGTTAATGGGTAGGAGAAGCAGAACCACCCTTCCAATTCATCAAGACTTACTAAAAGTAAATCCATATGATCATAATGAAGTTAGAAAGGAAATGGAAAATAGACAAGAAGTACAAAAAATATATTACGATCGGGGTACTAATAAACTGTCAGAGTTTTCAATAGGCCAATCTGTTCTATTTAAAACAGAACAAGGAACATGGCAGTTCGCCACTGTTGTTCAAAAATACAATAGTAACGACTATATTATTCAATCCCAAGAAGGAAAAAGATTTAGAAGAAATCGTCAATGGTTAAAAGAAGCTAGAGGATCTACATTAAATACAGATAATAATGATTCTCACAATCACTACTACACACACACAACTAACCAGAATGCAATTGAAGATAATAACAATCAAAACAATGAAGAAGATATAGGAGGTGCAGTTGTTCAAGAAACAATAAATCAGAACACAATAAACGATAATGGAACCGACACTTTCAGCAATGAAGAGGAGAAAGAATATAGAGTTGTTCCAGATACAAGGCGAAGTTCAAGATTAATCAAACCTCCCTGTAGATTGAACCTTTGAAAAAAAAGGGACATGTTATATAGTTGTCTAGTTGTCTTGGACCAGGTAGTTAACAGAGCCTGGTGGAAGTTTGTTTACTGTCAGATTTGATATTTGATAATTTTGTAATTTTGTGTACTTAATAAAAACCATTTTCTACAAGCTGATATTTATTCATTACAAGATGATAGGAGATTCGTAACTTATTTTAGCATTTATCTCTTAGCTGGCGGACTGAGAAGAGCTGAAATTTGTACACTGGGTACAAATTTTCGTGCTCTTTATAAAATCCTCATAATATTTTCTTGTAAAATAATTAGGGGAGCCAATATTGGACCACATCAAAATTTACATGGGATTCCCTATGTCCTGCTCGACGGAGCAACACCCGGTATAATGTCCCCTTGCAAATGACATATTTATTTAATTTTTTTTAAGATTGAAATAATTAGTTTGATTCGATGTAAAAATTAATACAATGGTTACAATATTATTGTTTAGCCTTGCATCTTAATACTAAAATATCAGTTTTTTTATATTAAATAAGTTAAAGTTCCCACTTAAAAAATGAATTTCAGCTATATCAAAAAAACTTAGAAGTTGAAAATTGCCGTATGGCAACAGCGACTTTTAGGAGATAAATTAATTTTTGTTTTATATTACTTTTATTATGTTCTAAAGGCTTATCAAAATTCATAATATTAACTGAACTCTTTCACAGTCTGGACCCAGTAAACTTAATTTTAGGATTTTTTAACACCTACATAAATTTATCATACATTAAGCCGCGTACAGATCTGCACACGCATACGCTTAGCGAAGACACATACACATGCGTGTGCAAATGTGGACGTCGCGTCGCTCGCGTGGCTTCTCGCCGCATACGTTGCTTCTTGCGAATGACTTGAGCGTGCACGTTGCCGACGCGAGCCAGCCTGCTGTCGGTTTTTCGAACGCTTCAAAGAAACATGCGTATGCGTTCGCGCTCAGTTTGGACAGAAACAATTGTCTGTTGTTGTATTCTCGGGATTTTTGTAGTGAAAGTTTTTGTTTATTGATTAAAATGGAGTGGTCCAATGAAGATTGCCTGACGCTTATTGACCAGTACGAAAAATATCCCATATTATGGGATACAAGACACCAATTTTTTTCTAAAAACTAAGAAAGACGATGCATGGAAAATGATTTCAAAAATTTAAATATGGAAACAACAGTTTAAAAAAAGTCGTCTGATGACATACGCAAAAAGTTTTTAAATTGTCCAGTATTTGGTTTTAAAGCGATATCTAATAATAAATCAGAACCCCATATATAGTTCTGCTTTTATAAAGTTGTGTTATCCACCAACGCGTATTTTTCTTTTTCATTTTCTTTTTTGATAATTTACTTATACTAAAATAAGCGGCACTGATCATAACCAGCTCTTCCTGCTCTTCAGACATCATAAATACTAAATTTTTATTGAAATGTATGCGTGCATCCTTTCGGCGCTCTTGCCGGAGTGCCGTGAGCACGCAAGCATACGTAGCAATAAAAATTTCCGACGAATGATCTGAGCGCGCACGGCTTGAGCACACATGCTTGTGTGTAGTTACTCAGCGTATGCGTGTGCAGATCTGTACGCGGCTTTATATTGTAACTTATTAAAATGATCCACAGATCATTTTCTAAAGTAAAAGTAATTTTTATATTACGTGTAAGTTTTGTTTTCTGAAATATGTTTACTTTGTTAGCTTAGAAATAGGCCATAAAAAATAGAGGTAACTTTAAAAAATAAATTTTGTTTTTTTTTCTGTATCGTGGTATAATTTGGAGTAGAAATAGGAGCGTATTGTAAGTTCATATGCTACTATGTTATAGATTGACGCTTATCTGTATCGCGGTATAATTTGGAGAAACCATATGCGCGTTTTAAATATACATAATATACTCCGCTATGGAATGGCACTCATCTGTACAATGGTATAGAATATAAATACGCTTCCACGCTGCTGGAAAATGGTTTTTATTTCTTTACGCGAAAACCGTACATCAAATGAAAAATAGTTAAGAGACCAAATTTGTTACAAACCTAAAGGAAATTTAAAGATTATTTTGATTTTACAAAAATGCAGTGGCGTACCCTTTTTATTATTTAAAAATATTTTCCTTAAACCCGTCAGGGACGACACTGTTTTTTTTCTTGTGTGCCAAAAAATGTCCTTTGGAGGCGTTAATTTTTTTAAAATTTCTGAATTGGCATAAGAGTTATTACAAAAAAATAATATATTTTTTGTTAATTTTAACACCTTCTGGTTTAAAAACTAAGACGTTTAAGACTTATGTTCCTATAAAGTTTTTCTTATTTTCTATTGTAAGAATTAGCCTTGAAGTTGGTCGGATAAGTTATGAATCACCCTGTATACACAATGTGTCCAAGGATGGACCTAACTATATCCTTTCTTTAATATTTCAAAATGAAGTTATTCTTTATAAAAATTCGTGCTAGTCTAAAATGCTTAAAGATAAATTAAAAATTGCCCTATGATATACAAAGTGGTTTAAAGTTCCGAGAATAATATTATAAAAATAAACCAAAAGTATGTTTTCTAAATTACGTTATTAAAAAGTATTTAAAAGTAATAAAAAATATTTCTTTCCTATATCTTATGATTACTTGGCAAAATTGGGTTTACTTAAAATAAATAATAAAAATATTTTTCTGTTTTTGTTTCTTTAATATTTATAAGTAACATTTTCGCAAAAAAAACAGTATATGTAGGTCCATCCAAGTACACCTGCATATCTTGTTTTTTAGGCATTGCTTTTATAATCAAGGGATTTTAAAAACACATTTTGGTAACAATTTTATCTCTAAATAGAGAGGTTTGACATTTTAAGTTTTACTACAAGCTTTGTATTATTTGCTCTCCCAGCAAATAAAAGCATTTTCTTCCTAATTAAATTAAAAAAACATATCTTTTTTAGCTATTATATCAGGATGTGAGCACTTACAAACCATCAGCAACTAGATATCACTTATTTCTTGTTATTATTTATTTAAAAAAGTGGAAAAGTGTTTATTTTAAAATTAATTAAAATCAAATTTAGAAATAAAATTTTAAAAAATGTATATAAAAAATATCAACCCATAGAAATGGGTTTAATAGCTACAGGGTTCTGATTGTTAACACGTAAGTCACCGGTCCCGAGTACTAACTTTGGGTACTATACTAACTTTCTTTTAGAAACAGGATCTGTTAAAAATAAAAAAGGAAGGGTCCCCGACTTTTAGACAAAACAATGCAGGTAAGATTTATTGACCAGGTTGTCGTTAATCCCTAAGTATTAACACTCCAATTGTCTTTCAACTGGTTGGCTATTTTCAGTAACCATGACTTTTATCATATGAATTTTTTAAAATTATCTAGTGATCTAGCATTTCAGTCAAGTACTGATACTTTTTTCTATTTTAGATTAATTTGTCACTACCAGTTACAATGTAAATCTAAAGCGTTTGTCAGAAAAGTATTAAAAAAGCATAAGTTTTATCCATACAAGATAAACATTTTGCAAAAACTTGATGACGATGATCCTGATAAACGAATTCAGATTTGCAAAATAATGACAGCAAACAGTTATAGGGCACAGTCACTGATTAAAAACATTTGTTTTGGTGGCGGTTGGCTCCTTTCTTACAAATGGAAATATTATTATGCAAAACTGCCGCTACTGAAGTGATGAGAATCCACATCTTGTAACAGGAGGACATACTCAAAATCCCCAAAAACTAAATGTTTGGGCGGGCAAACTGACAGATGAAATAATAAGCCCTTTCTCCATTAGGGAAAATTGGACTGGACAAGCTTACACAGAAATGCTAAATAATTCTATAGGACCGGTTATTGTTTACGAAGTGAAAAACCAGATGAACTTAAAAGGAAATTTAAATCTAAATCAAGATATTTTACTTCCAACAGGAAAGGGCCGCTGGGGGCAGAGGGTCTTCCCCGCCCTTCTCTTTAAGCGCCCTCAACGAGTGGCACACCCATAATTTTTTCCTTGAAGGGCTTTAGCAAGTACTTCATATTTTATTTATATTTAAAACAAAAACAAAAAATAAAAAATAACTCGATATGAATTTTAAGACAGCAGTTCATCTAATCAACGCTGCCAAAAAGATTTAATTTCCTTAAGAACTGACGAAACATTTTTGCAGTAAAAACTGAAGCTGAAGCTTCGGCAGGCAAGTGGGAAACCACTAAAGATTTTGTCGAAAAACGTAAAAGAAAAACAAACACTTTTCATGATGAAGTTCAAAGCGACTATCAACATGAAGATGCAAGAACAAAAATTTATGATCATCATATTTTACGTAGCTCTTGGATACTCTTATTGAAACATTAGAAACACGGTTTGAAGATTTTATACAGATTTATAAAACATTTACTGTTTATTTGTGAAAATTTACACCCAACAAGTTAAAATATTGATTGTATTATGGTTTAACTTATGCTTAACTTTTATAAAAATGATTTATCATTAGAAATCGTAGATGAATATAAATTATTTTGCAGCTTCATGACCGAAGTTAAAAATAAAAATAAACTAGAAACAAAAGAAATATTACCATTTTTAAAGCTGTTTTTACAGTTTAAAAGTTTTCTTGCATGCAAGTTTTTCTTGCTGCAACTTTTCGATCTCGCTTAAAATTGCAGCAAGAAAAATTGCATGGAAAGAAACTTTCAAACTGTAAAAATAGCTTAATGACAAACTTTGGAAAGCGTCTACCCAAATTTAATAAAATTATATCAATTTTTTTATACCATTGCAACTAATAGCGCCGGCGCTGAAAGGTCATTTAGTCGTGTACGCAAAATAAAGTCATATCAAAGAACTACCATGGCCGAACAAAGGCTTAACGACTTAGCCCTAATAAGCAGAGTCAGAGTCAGATTATGCTCTTGATGTTGACTTTGAAACAGTTTTAGATAAAATGAGAAGTGTCAAGACCAGGCGTCTCTTGGTTTTAAAAATATTTGTTTAATTTAAAAACTTTTCTTCTTAGTCTTATTTTATATTTGATTGGTAAAAATATATTCTAAAAACCGTTTTTTTATAATTTGTTAAGATTTTAAAGTAAGTTTTGTTTTAAGTTCTGGTTAGTCGTATTATGTATTTGTTTTTGCGGAAAAGTGTTTTAAAAACTGTATTTTTTATATTTATAAATTTTTAAAGTGCGTTTTGTTTTTTCGTTTTAGTTAAGTGGTATTTTATATTTGTGTTTTACATAAATATATTTTAAAAATTGTTTATTTATATTCCAAAATTAAAAAAATTATGTTTAGATTTAAAAAGATATAAAAAGATTAATTAAATTACGTAGTTTTTATTTAGAGCGTGGTTTAATAACATTAATATCAAAGGAGTTTTAAATATTTCACATTTTTATTCGTATATAACTCATTTTAATGTACTTGCCTTGGTGCCAGCAAAAACTATTTATTAGTATACTGCTCTATGAAAAGTTAGGCCGCCCCTCCCCCCGCCCTTCGACCCACGCTACGCCACTGTTGGATGGATATTACCCAAGACAATGGATTGGTAAAAGGAGTCAAATTGAGTGGCCAACAAGGTCATATGATCTCACTCCAATGGATTTTTTATAAGGTTACTTTAAATCCCTAGTTCATGAAACTTAGCCAGCTTTCTTGGAAGAATTGCTTCAGAGGATAATTGGATCGTGCTAAAATCTTTCCAGATACATTTTTTAAAACTTTAAGGATAAACTTGAAAATCGCTACTACTTTTGTTTGGAACAAAATGACTGTCATTTTAAACACCCATTGTATATATAGATATTGGTTTATGATTTTATGAAGGAGATATATTTATACTCAATAGAAGCTATAGGGATGCCATACCCTAATTTTAAGGAAGTGGGAATTGATTATAAAATGCCAGCAATGATTTAACCTGGAAATAGACAGCTTACAACTAAAGAGGCCAATCAAAGCAGGTTTGTTACAAAAACCAAATGCATGGTAGAGGCAAAAAATTGGCATCTAAAATCCTTATTTAAATGGTTATACCACACGGTTTTTATAGATCATGTTTCTGCCATGGGTAAACTTTACAAAATCAGCGGAGCCCGTATAAACAGGTATCATCAGTATCATTGAAATACCAAATGCTAATGTTTAAATAGCAAATAAACTTTTAAAACGTGCACAACGAATAAATTGCTTTGCAGGCTCGACTACACGAAGAACACTGACAACGAAAAAATGTCCTATGGACACCTGTACTTGCTAACGACATTAATAACTTTACAATTTAAGATTTTGAATATTCAAAAGATCTTACAGTTGGCACATGTCAAATAAAACTTGCTTCATTATATGTTCAAGACACAATAATACATAGACAAAAAACAAATACATTTCAAATTGACACATTTTACAACGACCCAAATTCCAATTAAAACGAGCCACCCTTAATAATTCCGTTATTTGTACACTTCCATGTAAAAAATCTAGAAACACGTCAATTTTTATTTTTTGGGGGACACATTTTTGTTTTAGAATTAACTTTCTCAGGGTTATCCCCTCCCTCACCAACACAAACGTCAAAATATTCAAATGGGAAGGGGGTCAAGTGATACCTTATATTAAATGATTTTAATTTACCTCTCTAATAGACTTTACTTTTTAAAAATCGGTTCATTAGTTATAATAGTATAAAAAATTATTCTAAAGACCAGGGTTCCTAGCAAGTGGCTGACTCTATAACTTTTTCATTGTTTAAAATATCAAAATAAAATTTGGTACGTAGGTATACCACATAAATATGCAATGTTTCATAAATTTAGAACTTTTACATTACCTCCGGTTTAGCTGGAAACGACCTAAAATTTCTTATTTTAAAAGAAACACCCGATATATTTTTACTTATCTGAATAGAAAATAAAATTCCATATAGAGTATAATGACATTTAAGTTGTCACATTTTGACATCTAACTTCTAAATATTTTAATTTTTTAATTTTTTATCATTATACTTGTAATGTTTTAAAGCGTCATTTTATATTTACATTAGTGAAAATATACCGGGTGTCTCATTAAAAATAAGAAAGTTTAGGTCGTTTTCGGCTAAACTGGAAGTAATAGCAAACAACTAAGTTCGTAAAACCATGCACATTTATGTGATATACCTATGTACCAAATTTTATTTTCATATTTTAAACAATAAAAAAGTTACAAGGGTGAGCCACTGGCTATGGACCCTAGTATTAAGAGTAAATTTTCTCAGAAACTACTAAACCGATTTTAAAAAACTAAAGAGCATTAAAAGAGAATTTAAAACCCTTTAAAAACTAAATTTGACGTGTATTAGGATTTTTTTATTAGTGTATAAATAACGGAATTATTTAGGGTGGCTCGTTTTTTTATACAATATCACCAATATAATGAAAATCCAATTACAGAATATTATTGTTCTTGTCGTTCTGGTGCAAGAACACTTGGCTGCCGTGCACATACGGCAAGTTTTATTTGGTATATGGGTTATTTTGGGCATAATTAATTTTAATACCCTTCAAATCAACTGCTAACTAGATTCAGCCAATAGAGACATTTCAGTTTAATGATATAGTACTTCCAAATACCCTTTTTTACAATAATTTAGCCTGTATATTTAGGCGTTATAATAATAATATTTTGTTTCTTTTATAAATGCATACCTCTGGTTACTAGCTAGTAACTACGTTTTATTAAGTTAAAAAACTTGTCTTTTAGTTTACTTAAGTAGATTATATAAACTTAGATATCATAGTAAAATTGAAGGATTATTGTTATAACACAATAAGCCACAATCACAAAATATAAAGTTTTAAAGCCTCAAGAATAATACTTAAAACATTTTTATTGTCGTTTATCACATTATTAAATTAATTAGAGAATAAAACAGATGTATGTGTATAGTAAAAGCGTAATCGAGACGAACAAGTCAACACAACAAAAAATGGAAAAATTAGAAGTTGAAAAAATAATAAGTTTTTACCTTTAAGAATGTAATAATAGGTAACGGTATGGTACACATATTATAGAAATGCCCTTGGACTTGGTTATAAAATGTCGATGTTTTCAAAATAAGAGGTTTCGTTAGCGGTAAAACCTATTGGATTGTATTGATTATTATAATAAAGGTTTAGGTACTAAAATTATCTGGTTTTGATTTTAAATATACAGTATGGTTTTTAGATTTTCAACAACTAAAGATTATTAGTTTATTTTAAAGAAAATGTTGTTTTCATAAAAGATGAAGCATGGTCCCAAATTATATTAGCAAAATGTGTTACCTAAATAAAATCAACCCAAAGGTTTTTAAGCGACAAAACCTACAATTAGGTAAACTTAAGTAGAAAGGATAAAAAAACAGTGCTTTTCTAAATGCAGGACCCCGCCTAACTTTTAAACTGTTTGTTTTTTTATGAAAATTTGAAGACTTTAGTAAGACAACATTAAACCAAATTTTTGAAAAGAAATTATAGATATAAATGTCAAAATGACAGCTGGGCGCCACTTTAAACAAAACAATTAAATGGAAAGGGTGGTCTTGTGGCACATCATTTAAATCTCCTGACAAGTGCTTTATAACCTCAGAATATTAAGTTAATACATTAACCTACTAGAAAATGGCGGTTCTTTAAAAATTACCTAAATATCTCATTTGGATTGCCATATTTCCGAATCTAATAAAGTTAGATACACTTAATATGGTATTTTCTTAAAGCTCTTTTAGGGATTTATTTAATGTTTATATTGGTGATAATCCTCGATACAGGGTCGGACAAAAAGTATGAATTTTTTAAATTAAAAACCCGGAAAATTATATCACCATATTATATTACAGATATCTAAGACCTTTTAGAAAATGCCACATTAGGTATGTATTAGTTTTGGAAATATGGCCATCCAAATCAGGTTTCCAGGTTATTTTTAAAGTACCGCCATTTTGTGGTAGGTAAAGGTATTGACTTTATATTCTGGGGTTATAAAGTACTCCTTGGGATTTTTAAAATGATGTGCCTTAAGACTCCTCCCTCTCTTCCATTTAATTATTTTGTACAAAATGGCGCCCAGCTGTCAGTTAAACATTTAAATATGTCATTTCTTGTCTAAATACTAACCTACCGTATGTGCCTTAAGCGAGGTAACAGGGAGTTTGTTTATACAGAACTTAAATACTTGAAGATTTAGGGGGGATACCTCATCGGGTAGCAGGTTCCATATTCCAAAAACTCTAGGGATAAAACGAACATAGTGAAAATTCGGGGCCTGTCAGTTAAACCCTACAGAGATGTATACGTGCGGCACCACGAGTTTCCCTGTTGGGAAACGTGAGTAAAGGAATTATACTAGACAATTATTCAGAACAAAAGCCATGAAAGTAGCTATAAAAAATGATAAAAAAACGGTTGTTTTTTAATGGAATCAAGAATGCTTAGGGTTGTGGGGGACGCGATACCCCAGATATATCAACAATATTCCAAAGGAGGTCGGATTTGAGACACATAAAAGTGTATAAATTGAAAGAGGAAAAATACTTTTTGGTCCAAGCATTTTTTAAGCTGCAGGGCTTTACAAAAATTAAATAAAATTTCTTAACTTGGCCAATACACCAGTTTGTAAGGCCAACAAATCAGAAAAAAAAATTAAAAACTTTTAACAAAAAATGCTTATTTTTAGCTACCCTATATCTGAAAAGTTATAATATTTGGGGCATGTTTTAAACTGTTCTTTATAAAATAACCTCAAAATTTACACTCTTTAAAAACAGCACTCTATTTGAAAACATCCTGTATAGTTAAGACCTGGCTATACAGGAAGTATTTTTATTAATCCAGATATATATCAAAAGCGGCTGCTCAAATACATTTTAACTTCTTTTACCTTTTTTAAGTAAAATATTGAAGGTTATACCGCAGTACCTCGTAAGTAACATTTAAATTAATTAATTTTATTGGTTTTTCAATACCCCACAACTTTTAAATAATAAACCATATTTACTTATAAAATGTGACTTGGAAATCATTGGTCTTTTAATAACATAACAATGTTAAAAAATAACGCCATTAACCAAATTATAGCATTAAGCAGGTTTTGGTCTGTTCTCTAAAATGTATATTTTGCGACTTACGGTATGGCCCTCGATATTTTAATGAACAATATTTTGTATTTAAAATTTAAATTTAAAGTACTTAAAAAACTATTTCGTTCTAAATGTGATGCGCAAAATACCGCAGTTGACGTCCTTAACAGTTTAAATGTAAATTAAAAGCAGGTTTTAATTTTTATTGCATAAAATCCCCTGTGAAAAAACTTTTTTAAAGAAAACAACGCAATTTAATTATAAAGGTCGTAATATACGCTACAATGCAAACATATTGCGAAAACTTAAGGTTTGGATGGTCATATTTTTGAAACTAATAAAGATGGGTCTATCAAATGTAGTATTTTTAAAAATTCTTTAAAATATCTTTTTACTGATTGAACTAAATTTACACTTTCTGTCGCACCCTGTATATTCGAAAAGATAAAAAAAAATATTATTGATTTAGAAACTACAAAACCAACTTATAAAAACTAATACTTATGTTTATTCTTTTATCATAAAAATAAAAATTTTAAGAAAGGTGTAACAGTTTAACTATACACAAGTTTTATTATCTTCTTTAAAAGTTTGTGTCTCTTTAAAACAAAAGGTATTAACATAAGCAAAAAAATGTTTAAAAAGATGTAGCTTTAAAATCCAATACACTGGCAAAAAACTGTGACGGTAAATTCTTCCACAGGGAGTTTGAAAATTTTGGTCATGATGCAATATTTGGCTTTTAAAAGAGATAATTAAAATCGGTAAAATATCCAAAGAGTTACTTAGGACCTAATTTTTATTAAAAAAAATTATTTGTACGTTTTTTTGTCCATATTAAATTTTTGACACTCAGTAACTTCAAAATCATCCACTTCTGGACTGAGGTAAGTAAGGTTAGATTATCACATTTTAGCCTCCTGGAGTTTGTGGTAGCATGTTTTAGAAATTTTTGTGTAATATTACAGAATATAATAATAAATTCAGCACATGATCAATACACAAGCACGTGCGTAAAAGCGTTGCCTTTCATGCATGCAATAATATTCGTGTTAGTATCTTAACCACGTGCTTCTTCTCCTTGAGAAGCTACCACACAAAATAACTACTACAAAAGCAAATAATTAGACAAATACCATACCTTACCTTATAAAGGAATAGGTTACCAATTTATTAAATAGCAAAGTAACAAATAACTTTTAAAATAATAAATTGGTTTTTAAGACTTTATTTTAAATAAAATATGTAGTGAAAAGAAATGTCAAATAAAATTAAAAAACAAAGTATAGGTACATAAAAAATTAAGAAAACTCTAAAAAATCGTAATTACGCAACTATCAAAAGTGACTTCCTGGCTGATGGTGTTAATCTGCGTTTGACAAATGATCGAGCAAGGCTGACACGGAAGAAAACACTAAAACAACAGGAAACGTTTTTGATCTCTTGATCGGGACATTTTAGGTATTATTATAGAAATTTTACGTGCTCAACGATTTTATTATTTGTCTGATTAATTCTCCAGATCAATAAGAAAAATGGTGTGATCTGATAGCTAGCCCCAAATAATTTTTTAGCTTTTAATCCATAATCTACATTAGTTTTTATTGTAATTAAACTGTTTACCATATTATTTTTTATATACAGTGACTGCCAAAGAGTTGGACACATATGGAAAAAATATTTTAAAAATTATTTAAAGCTTTTTTGGCAATCACCTCTGGTTATCAAGTAACCAAAAAATCAATAGGGACATCCGGCTTATAAGCATCCGTTGGGGAGATAATTATTAAAAATTAAATTAAAATATTAAAAGAAAGGTTAGTTGGCTTAATATTTAAAAAGTTATTTTAAATTGGTGTTTAGAATCTTATTTTAGGCTAATGTGCAAATTTTAAAATAAAAATATAATATTAGTAATAAAAAATCAAAAAAATTGGGTCAGGTTACAATTCTATTTTTTTTCCTTAAAATATGTTTTTGTATATAAAATGACGAAATAATTGTGCAATATCATTTGTGAATCAATAAGAGTTTAAATGATTGGATGCGTGACTCAACTTCAATTGAAATATAAGAAGAGAACTGCTTTTTAAAACTGTTTTATATTTAAAAATATTTGATAAAATTAGTCTTTTCTGTTGGTTTACTACTGATTGTAATATAGTACCTAATACAGATCTTAGAAAAAACAGGTGTACACACTTAGACTACTTGCCAAATCTTATTTTTTTTAATTTTCTTGTTTTAAATGTAAAAGAAAATACAACATCATGGTAAATTAAATTAGTTTATTATTTTATAAATTGACAGAATTTTTTTGTTGAAAAAAACTTTTTTCTTTTTTTTTAATATTTATTTTAAATCTTGCACATAGGCCTAGAATTTAATTCTAAACATCTTTTCAAATAACTTTTTTGATATCGAGCCAACTGACCTCACTCTTTGATAATTTAATTTATTTTTATTAATTTTCTGCCCAACGGACGCCCATTAGCCGGATGTTATTATTGATTCTTGGGTTACTCAAGAGCCCAGGTGAAAAAAGTTTTTAAATAATTTTAAAAATATTTTTATTTTTGTTGTTAGTTGGTACTTCTTATTCTATTAAGTTCATTTATTTCAGAATAAGCTCTATTTTACTAATCAAGCCCTTTCATTAGATACGCATATTGTGGTAGTTGTGGAAAATATGTAATTCGCCGTTTTGTGGTGGCGGCCATCTTACATTTTAATTTTAATATTGTGAACACCTAGTATAAAAAGTTTACATTTTGGGAATTTTAAAAATATACATTTTTGGGAAATTTAAATATAATTGGGTTACTTAACATTGGGAAATTTGGTACATAAAACAATACGTGAAGTGTCAAGGTTTAAAAAGTATGAATCAAACAATTTTCTAGGTTACTCTTATAATAATAAAACAAAAACATTAAACAAGCGAGTAGCCTAGAAATGCAAAACAAATACTGAAAAATTTAATATTTAAAGAGAACAAAATTTTAAGACGGGGATTGATTGTTTTATTAGATAAGAAAGAGTTAGTAAAGTCAAGTAAAGAGTTAAAGTTTGAGTTAAGCCCCGTACGGGCTATCCCTAGGGATATGCCCGTACTAAATTTAATTAGTTCAA
Organism: Listronotus bonariensis; assembly: GCA_014170235.1. Classification (NCBI taxonomy): domain Eukaryota; kingdom Metazoa; phylum Arthropoda; class Insecta; order Coleoptera; family Curculionidae; genus Listronotus; species Listronotus bonariensis. The sequence continues at coordinate 25,713 of JACEGR010006418.1, read as the reverse complement.
TAAGTTAAGTTGGTTTTTAATGCAAAGTTAGTTTTGATGGTCCACCGGTCTCATGGTCCCAAGAAGATAGTTCCATATGGTACATTTGTCCCAGTGACGTAAAGTAACCCTGTATGTAGTATTTCAAAATGTCAACGTCACATATGGTGGAGGCGCCCCCGTTCCCAGTGACCTTTGTGAAACGTCGGTTATGGTAAGCTGTGCCCGCCCCAGTTCCAGTGCCCTTTGTGAAGCGATAGGAAAAGTCGCTTATGGTACGCCCTTCCTACCCCTCAGTTTATTTGTGGAAGAAAATACCATATATATGGTAAAGGCGTCCCGTTCCCCGGAGAAGAAATGTGTGTGAAAGGACGAAGATGGGGAAAAAATATGTTGCGTAGCGTAGCTGCAAGGAGGTAGCAGCGTAGCTACAAGAAAAGGAAGATAAGGTATATCTTCAGTTTTCAAATATGGCTAAATGGTGTTAGCCAGAAGTGATAAAGAAGAATATGGAAATATATTTATTTGTGTCGAAGTTGTATGGTACGTCGTGAAGACGGAGTTCAGAAGCAGCATGAGGCTGCATTAGCACTGGAAGCCGCAGCTCTAGTATGGGGAAGAGCTCTGAAGTATGGTCTTGAATGGTGGGGTACAAGACTATCTAGCGGCCCTGAGAAAGCTCAGGATATGGGGAAATTGGCATGAAGTTGCAGTAACCTGATGTGGAAGAAGAAAATGGGAATGAAAGGCAGACAATGGTATGTGGAGAAGAAGTACGGGACAAATGGCCAATGGAACGCACCATCAAGAACATGGACAGGGAGGCAAGGTGGACACAGTACAATTCAACAAAAGATGGACAATCTAGAATATTATGGTATTTGTATAGTGTTTAGGTAAATCTGTAATGTTTTTTAATTAATGGTATTTTTTTTGTTGTTTACTTATTAGAAAAAGTATAATATTGATAAAAATAATGATTTAATATGCAGAGAAAAGTAGCCTAAAAGTAAAATTTGATAATAACTCTTTTTTAACCCACCGTATATGTAATATTAAGTGATGAAAGGGTCATTGTTTTGATGATATATAATATCCGAGAAAGGTCAAGACCATATCTAATAATGCAGAGCTAGCTAGTTTCAAATAAACATTTTTTATTTACCAAGTCAGATGTTTTGTTTAGTACATATTATGTAGCACAATAACACTATGCATTTAAAGTGTTTAATATGGGAGGTATAAAATTTAGGCCACTTTTCTCTAAAAAATAATCTTAACCGTTACAACTATATTTAAATAAAACTACTTGGAGAAAATCCCAAATTTAGAAATTATTCAGTTAACAATGAAAAAAATTTAACTTTTTTCTTTTGATCAATGACAAATCTTTTATTTCTTAGAAAAAAAGTCAAGTCAATTAATTATTTTTGGATTAAAGGCTATTTGTTCATTTTTTTGTTTACATTTATTGAAAAAATTTTAGATAAAACTTTTTTCATATTTTTAAAAACTTCGAAAAGTTAAGGTTATTTACGGTTATTTACATAATAGGTAAAATATTGTTAGATTTTTAAATATTTGTAAGCTATATGGAACTATCGATTTTGGTAATATTGCTAATTTTTTTAAAGGGGTTAAAGTAAATTTGGCTCATTTCTAATAGCGTTGTGGGTCCAACGCTTTCAGGGAAGTGGCATATGTGAACACCTAGTATAAAAAAGTTTACATTTTGGGAATTTTAAAAATATACATTTTTGGGAAATTTAAATATAATTGGGTTACTTAACATTGGGAAATTTGGTACATAAAACAATACGTGAAGTGTCAAGGTTTAAAAAGTATGAATCAAACAATTTTCTAGGTTACTCTTATAATAATAAAACAAAAACATTAAACAAGCGAGTAGCCTAGAAATGCAAAACAAATACTGAAAAATTTAATATTTAAAGAGAACAAAATTTTAAGACGGGGATTGATTGTTTTATTAGATAAGAAAGAGTTAGTAAAGTCAAGTAAAGAGTTAAAGTTTGAGTTAAGCCCCGTACGGGCTATCCCTAGGGATATGCCCGTACTAAATTTAATTAGTTCAATAAGTTAAGTTGGTTTTTAATGCAAAGTTAGTTTTAATGGTTCACCGGTCCCATGGTCCCAAGAAGATAGTTCCATATGGTACATAGTCCCAGTGACGTAAAGTAACCCTGTATGTAGTATTTCAAAATGTCAACGTCACAATATAGTGAGCTTCATTCTACCAATAAAGCCCATTTATTTGATACCCATATTGAGCTTGTAGTGAAGTAAAATGTAATCCATCATTTTGTATCAGCGACCATCTTTGATTTACATATATAAAGAATGTATTATATTGTATTTTCATTTAGATTAAGAGTGTGTACCAAATTTTAGATCGATCTGTCGTCAGGAAGAGGGTCAAATTCCAGATATTAAATCTGACCCAAATAAATAACAAATAAATAAAGAGGTCTAGCTAACTCAAACCATTTAATAACTGCATGTTTCTGTGCCTGGATAACGTAAACGAAAGAGGAGAAAAGATGGGTTAAACATCTAAAAATCCGACACCCACGGTACTCTGGCACTTAGGCATAAAGTCCTTCATGGTCTGTCTCAAAGATTAAAAAAATGCTGATGTAAGCTCATCAAATAAAAGAATAAAAAAAAAAAATATATCAATACATATAACAGCAAACAAAAAAGAAAGTACGAACACAAAACAACTAAGCAAACTATAATGAAACCATCTTGCAGTAGCAAAGAATAAAATATAATATTTTAAAGTGAAACAAAAACAAAAAAATACTGGAGACTGTGACCGTCAATAAACGGGATTTATTTAAAATTTTAAAAAACACAACAAATTTGTTTTAATAACGTCTTATTCAGTAACCTAGAAATGAATACGGCATTTGGCTTGTGATCTGTGGCGTCGGTTGGTATTTTCTAATAGAAGAAAATAAAATAAAATATGGAAAAACTATGGTACCTTGGTATTTTGACATCAAGCTGCATACAAGGCTAACTTAAAGATAAAAAGTATTTATAAAAATTAAATTAAAATATCAAGAAAAACATTACTTGGGGAATTTACTTAAAACGTTAGTATCACAAAATGCATAATTATTTTCTTTTGTTTAGTATCCTTAAGGTGTGCATATAATTTAATAATATAGTCAGACATATTCAATCTAAGTTTACACGAGCGCTGTAATGCGCATTAGTCAAATGCGAATTTAAATAAAACCTATATGTAAAGGCTGTTAAATCAGTATCAGTCCTATTGCATAACAATAGTTCTGTTCTTATTACAGAGTATAGGTGGGAGGATCATGGTTAGTTCTGGTTGGTTAAATCTTTTTATTTATTCCTTAATTAAACCCAAGATTAATACACACTTTATAAATTTACTTAAGAATTCGATGCCCACCTTTAGGTACTAAACTACCAAACAAAAAAATAATTAAACATTTTTGTTAAGGTGATCAAACCAAAAAAAAAAGGGTTAAAAAGGGTAAAATTGTATTATGTGCCCAAACAAGAAGTTCCCCAACCAGCCAATGAACAACGGTCACCATGGGTTTACTTCATAAAATCAATAACCTTTTCCTCTTTTGTTATAGTAGTTCGTCAAATGTTAAAAAGTAATTTTTAAAATGTAGCACTATCAGGTGTAAATGCACTTAAAGTTATCATCTAAAAGCTAATTTTAATTAATTTTCTTACCCAAGACAAAAACCAACGATCCTTGTTGCATGCCACCAATCGTTGAAATCTTCTTGAAAATTTGGAGTTAGGACATACCATAGGTTGTATACGTTTTGTGGTAGAAAGCAGATAAAAAATACTGAAAAGAAAAAAACACAAATAGAATCTCATAGTCTTTTAACAAGAAATCAAATATAAAAATCATTTTATTGTGCTACAAACTTGTTATTTTTTTGCCATACTATTAACATTTTACCCATTTCTGTAAATAACTTAGATTTCATCTGTGGGCTAAATCACTATTCAGAGTGCCCCACTTTCTCAGGCGGCGAGCATTATCTTCTGGACAGAATCTAGGAAAACGTGTATTGTTATTTATTTACTGCAAAATTAGGACAAAAATTTAAACGAAAATAAAGTAGTTTAATATTTTTCTTGCACGAAGAACAAAATAAAAAAATGTTAAAAATATCCAAAAACTGACAAAACAGTATTTGGTACCGTCACATGGGTAAATCTTGCGATGACGCTCTATTACCTTTATCAACTGATTTTCTTTGGTCAAACTTTTACCACATACAGGGTGCTCATTAGTGCGTCGGGCTTCTATATTGTCTTAAACAATGAAAGTTAGAGATTTCGTGTTTAAAGTGTTTTATGAATTAGAAATAAAAGTCACAATATTAGACTTATTAAATTATTAGTTTTTAAGAAATATTAAATTTTCTTTAAAAAATATTAAAAAACTTCGATACAGGAAAACAATTCCCCATGTCGATGAAGAAGTTATTGTCTCCACAAAGGGTGAAATCTAATTGTAGAGGGTCAAAAGAAACCCTTTTATAAGTTTAGGCTAATTTCAACATACAGAGTGCTCAAAAATAACCTCCCAATAGTCAAAAATTCAATCGGTTTTTCCTCAATTTTTTAAAATGGAACACCCTGTATATTATTATTTAGTCTAATAAAGCTTTAGTAAGTAAACAATTTTGTTAATAGACCCAAAGTCTCTATCTGTTCCGTATTTTTGTGTTACTTACACATATCGCCCTTTAAAATTATTTTTAGGTAATAATTTAATTTATTTACTAAAAAAATCAAAAATACTATAATAATAACCAACTAAAATAAATGTTCAAAATGCCTTCCATTCTGGTCTAAGCATAAATTAACACGCCGTTCAAAGTTTCTTCACTTCACGCAGCATTTGCGGAGAAACCTGACCAAAGGCCTGCCTTATTCTATCTTGCATATTCATCACAGTTGTTGGTGGATCCTGATATACTTGCCCTTTAACATAATCCCAAAGAAAAAGTCAAGCTTTGTCAGGTCCGGTGATTTGGGTGGCCACTGAATCGGCCCGTTTCTTCCAATCCACCTATTGCCAAAATTTTGATTCAAATGGATTATAACATCCCGTGAAAAATGAGGTGGTGCTCCATCTTGTTGGAGCCACATTCTGTGGGGGCAGATGAGCCAATAGCCTTGGTCATTCGTGCTGCAAAAACTCCAAATACATAGCGCCATTTAAATGACCTTCAAAGAAATGTGGGCCTATTATATATTCTCTAACAATTTCGCCCCAAACATTTACGGACCATTGATGTTGACGATCAATTTGTCTTAGGATTCGTAAGTTTTCAGCCTTTCCCATTCAATTTTAGGTAATAATATAATTATATAAAAAAAAATAAAAATACTGTAATAATAACCAACTAAAAAAATGTTTAAAATGCCTTCCGTTCTGGTCTAAGCATAAATTAACACGCCGTTCAAAGTTTCTTTTCACTTCACGCAGCATTTGCGGAGAAACCTGACCAAATGCCTGCCTTGTTCTATCTTGCATATTCATCACAGTTGTTGGTGGATCCTGGGGCTCAATTCTGCTAAATTGAACTCATTCGTTCGCTGAACGTATTCGTTCCGGGAGCGTATAACCTTCATCTGTTTTTTTTAACGAACGAATAACCTTCACTTGTTTTTTAAAACAGGCGGTCATAAAACAGAAATCTGTATTACCATCTGACATTGACAAATTCAAAGTCATAACATAACCTAAAATTCCTTTAAAGTGAAATTAAAGTTGAAAAAATCAGTTAACTAAGCTATTAAAAACAAAGTATACACTTTAATTGAAATACAAGAAGCAAATAAATAATTAACATGGTCCTCCGCAGCCAGAATAATCATTCGTAAGCAAAATAGTTCCTAAATCACATAACCTATAACCAAAAAGGTTCGTGAAGCGATCTCCTGCAGCTCCGTCGGCGCAAAACCGCAAAAGTGCGTGAAAGCGTTAGCCTGAAGCTCATTTGGAGTAAAATGAATATGTCAGTTGTCAAAATATAGATTGAAAAGAAAAACTATGAAAAATTACTTATTGCTTTGGAAAAGTAACTAACAAGTTATTGCATATAACTTTTATACCATCTTCCATTTATACTTTCTAAAAGAAGGCCCTTATTGAGTGTTAGGTACTTGTACCGAATGTTAGATTAGGACAAAGACTGGAAATGGAGATTAGCAAACTACATTAAAATATCACTTAAGGTAAGTAAACTAAAGTAAACTCATATTTAGAAAAAAACATTTATGGTAAATTTCTTTTTAGTTTAAAAGGTAATATTTTAAAAAATATTTGTCTTATTTATGCAAATTGGGTAATTGTCTCGAAAGTTGGAGCAACCCCCATTTTGACCAAATTTGATATACAGGGGCACAGAACTAATAAAAAAGGGGCTGGTTATTATTTTTTTGCTGCTTAATTAAATAGTATGTTCTAATTTACTGTTATATTAAGAATTTTGTGCAAAAAAACGGGGAATATAGTAAGAATAGGAATGTTTTTGATATTGGGCAAAATCATAGTTGCTCCCTTTCAAGAGAATTACTATAAATTGTCAGTACATATCGGTAATTATTATAAGTTGAAATAAATAGGTACCCAAAGATAGCAAAACACATTTGTTACTTGCATGAATTTAAACAAAGAGTACCTAAATTATCAAAACCTTTTATTGCTAGTTGTTTTCTTTTTTCATTTAATAATAATAATTTTATTTGTAGGACTCTAGAACACTACGAATATCCCTTAGGACCATGCCAGAAGACAAAATTGCATAATAGTTCAAGAATCATATCAAATGATCGATAATCAAAATAATAATGCCCAACATGACTAACACATAAATTACCAAGCTTCTGTAATTTGTAAAAAATAATAAAAACAATCAATAATATTTTGTTGCCTTTATTTTAATTCTTAGGTTTACAATAAAAAAGTACATTAGAGTAAATAAACGTTGTTTTTATAAACACTAAGTTTTTGTCCTGGAATATTTTTGCAGATAAGCTCTTGAAAATACTCCCAGTTTATATAAAATATATTTCCTAAATAATACACCAGCTTGAAAAACCAATTAAATCCAGACACTTTCTAGTGTTTTCCATATAGTACAAATAATTTTACAATCTGGCAGTGACCTAAAAATAAAAAAATACAAATTTCAGGTTTAAATAAGCAAATGTAGGTTTTTCTATAAACATTAATACGAGTTTAATGAGCATTATTTTAACTTTTAGCATTAGCAGGGTTAACTTAGGACATTGTAGAGTATATAAATTATAAAAGAAAGGTTAAAAGCCATTAAGTAAAAGAGAATATTGCTCCTATGAAAAGATCATTGGTTTAGGTTAGGTTTAGTTACGTAAGGGTTTTCGAGCTGTGAACTGGTAAAAGGAAGAAGAGACACGAATACAAAAAGTAAAAGTGAATATCTTTTTAAAGAAACTGGGACGGTATCTCATGGATAATTGAAATAATTTTATGAAAATATTAGTATACTTTTAATGCAAATTTTACTCACAGTTGCTTTTGTTCTTCCATTTAAAACAGCAATGAAATAATACCTTTCCATATTCAAGTGCAGTCATTTTAAAATAAACAATAGGCAAGTTATTAATCAGTGTTTAGGCAAAATTTTATGGGGTATTTTTGTAGGACCTTCGTCTGTTATCTAAACATGGTCTTAAGTTTTGATGCATTTCATGGGTTTCCTGGGTTAGTTGCCTATACACATGGTCTTAAGTTTTGATGCATTTCATGGGTTTCCTGGGTTAGTTGCCTTGTCATTAAATGACTATATGTTTCTTGCAATCTCTGTTAGAAGCTAAAAATATCAAAATTTTTAAAGGGAAACAAATATAAATATAAGACATTTAAACTCACCTTTTTTCTACCTTACTTGATGCCTCATATTTAGACAAAGAAAACTATCACTAGGTAATAAACCAAAGCATTTTCAATACGTTGTTTACAGTGGAAAACATCATTTTCAACAAATTTAATATTTTTCATAAAACGGTAATAAAATTTTCTAACCTATATCTTTGGTGTATTGTGGGTTAGCTACCTACTGACTGATAGCCTAGTTTACACCGCAAAGATCTTTGGATTCTTTTAAATGAGTTTTAACTTTAGTAATAAAATCAAAATTGGGTATCAAACTTTACTATTTATGAGTTTGCATAGGATGAAAAGTATGCTTGACTTTGACAAATCTGTCATATTTTAAATTTTAATGCGGTGTTGTGCGCCAATTTGTGAAGTTGGCTATGCACGAACGAAGACCTTTTTGTTTTCATAAGAGCCTAGAGGAAATAAAGAAAAAACTAATAAAACGCAAACAAAAAGGCGCTTATGAATAGTGGAATAGAGCCCCAGATATACCTTGCCCTTTAACATAACCTCATTAATGCTTGATGTAACTGAATATGGTAAGCGTGAAAGTTGTTCTTTTTTAAATTCGCTGCACTGACGTATCGCTTATTCCTGTTGTTTCCTCCAGTTGTCTTGGGCTTATATGAGGATTTTCAGTTACTGATAACAACACAAGCAATTCATTTTCCTCGTTGGTAGCGGATTTTGACCGAGTTTCTTTCTTATAGGAAACGCTTCCCGTCTCAACAAATCTTGCAAGAAATCTCCTAAAACACTTTTCGTCAGGAGCTCTTCTCTCTGGGAAACGAGCCGCATAATTCCTGCTAGCCAGAAAACACTTTTTTACTTTCACCAAGTGCAAAAACCATATCAACCAACTCATCTTTGCTAAACTCCATATTTATAATCACCAAAGAAAGTAAGTACAACAGGAAGCAAATAAATAATACTTGACACTTTGAAACTGCCAAAGTTGTTTAAACAAAAATCTGTCTAAGCCTACTATGAACTTTTTAGTAGGGTATTCTGAATATGAGCGTTTTATAAGAAAATCATTTGGAATATCTTAACAAGACATGTTTTATTCACTTATAAAGTATAAAATATGGTGCCTTAAAACTTTAAATTTTTATTATTATTTTTTAAATTAATAATAATTGTAAAAATCTTTTTACCTAAAAATGATTTTAAAAGGGTGAATTTTAAATACGTGTAAGTCACACAAAATTAAAGACAGATAGAGACTTTGAGTCTATTACCAAAATTGTTTATTTACTAAAGCTTTATTAGACTAAATAATAATATACAGGGTGTTCCTTTTAAAAAACCTAGAAAAAACCGATTGAATTTTTGACTATTGGGAGGCGATTTTTGAGCACCCTGTATGTCAAAATTAGCTTAAAATTATAAAAGCGTATGTTTTGTCATATTTTTTTAAGAAAATTTAATTTTCTTAAAAACTAATAACTTAATAAGTCTAATATTGTACACATGTATATGTGGTGCTCACTTGCTGAAATCGCCCATTTCATGAAAAGGATATCCACTTCATGAAACGCACCCGCTTGGTGTAATATGAATTATTTTCATTATCTGCACAAAATATTTGTCCATGTCATGAAATGGATTCTTGTTTTATGCTCTTAATGAAATTTTGTTAAATTTCATCAAGTGGATAAGCACAATGATATTTTAATGTAATGGCTAACAGCCATTACATGAGTAATTTAACAATTTCCGTAGTTTTAAAATGGTCTGAATATATAACAAAAACGTACTCTAAAATAACAGAATATGTATTTCAAAATGAAAAGTTATTCTAAAACTATTTTAAATAATATAAAAGTACCTAACGATTTTGCTTCTAGGTATAAAATATTTATGTTAACTATATGACATATATGTACTTATTAGTGGTTATTATAACAAAACGAATACCTAACATAAAACTAAATCTACAGGTCCTCGATCAACTTTAGGAACGGCTAACAGAACGCAATTATCCTTAATAAATTTTTGCTGTTTAGTTTTGGAAATTTTAACATTTCCTCAGCACCTCTCTTTTGACCAGCATGCGCTTCGTGTCTTTCATTTCGTATTTCTTGTTCCCTTAGGGCTAGCTGTTGTACAGAATCACTATCTGCATTAATTAGGGAATCCGGTACAAAAGTTAATTTATTATTACAAAATGTAATTGCTGGAGTACTTTCGTTACTGTTTTTAATTTAGCAGCTTGAATTTCCTTAATTATTTCTTGCTGCTGTTGTCGTGTGTAAACTTTTTTCCCGGGTTTGTCACTATAATAATCCCTAAGTTTATTATAAAATTCGTCTTTTTGGTTAAACACAGGTTCCACTAATTCAGCCATATCTTACTCACAAAGTGCACAGCTCAGTGACCGTTACATAAAACGAACATTGTGCTTATCCTTCGGCTTATCCTTTTGATGAAATTTAACAAAATTTCATTAAGAGCATAAAACAAGAATCCATTTCATGACATGGACAAATATTTTGTGCAGATAATGTAAATAATTCATATTACACTAAGCGGGTGCGTTACATGAAGTGGATAAAGTGAATGAAATGGGCGATTTCAGCAAGTGAGCACGACATATAGACAAACATAAAGGACTCCCAAATATGTAAAAATATTTGGGGTGTTCCATTTAAAAAAATTGATCAAATTCTAGTAGGGCAAATTTGAGTACCCTGTATATAAACAAAATATTTTCCAAAAATAGACTTTATCTCTTATTCATAAACCACTTTAACTTTCATAGTTAAGGCGCTGTAGAAGCCCGACGCACAAATGAAGACAACCTGTATGAGAGGGGAGCCCAAGAGGGGATTTTGGGATTTACTACAGCGCGGCAGAATAATATACCGGAGGATACCTTGTACCCGGTTAAGTACCTTCACCAAATATAACCTCCTATACAGGGCCGATCACAAAAAACAAAAATATATCCATCAGAAATTGTCGAGCGCGTCAAATTAAGATTTGAGAGTGACGTAAGGAAAACAGAGGACTACAAAAAAATCGTTTTGACATTTTGACAGTTTAAAGCGTGACGATTTTTTTATTTTGAAGAAAAAGAGTAAGGGATAATGAAAAATATATAATCCAATACGATCCAAACGATTTCCACAAGCTAAAATAAAAACAATACTTTTTTGAGATATTTAAAAATCTATAGCCGCTTCCCCACCAATAAAAATGTATATATTATATAACATTTTTTTTGTTAATATTATCTAAGTTCTGCAACCCAATAGGTCTCTTTGACGCTCGAGTAAATTTCCATTTAACATCGTGGGCTCCACTACTAATATGGGCTTTGATTAATATACTACTTATCATAAAAAGTGCAATACGTAAAAAAATGTATTAAACGTAATCAAAGTTTGCTGTTTTATATACAATTATATTTGCTACGAGTAATGACAGCTTGGCGTAAAACAACACACAGGCGGATCTAAATTTTATTGTGTACAACCTCCGGTAAAGTTTATATACTCAGTAATTCCTCCAGGCAAGCTTCTAATTAAATAATCAATATCTTCTTGGGGAATTATGACCCACACAACATTAATTTTATTCCTCAACTTTCCTGAAGTCCGTAGTTGGTTAGACAATCTACTGAGGCTTCTTCCTACCAAGTTTCATAGTTATTTTATGGGGTACACATAATGAGGACGTGGAAACATAGTATAAATGTAAATATTATATGGCTCTAGATAAGTCATATTTAGACTAAAAATATGTGGTCGTATATTATTCTGCTAAAATAGTGTATTAGCAACACGCCAAATAAAGGTTATAAAAGTTAGTTACTATATAACGCTTTCTAAATGTAATGCACGACCGTCATGTATTCTTGGATGAAAACTAAAGGAGACTTATTTCCCATATCATAACACCTTTAATGCAAACGATATGTTGCTCAAACGAAAAAGCCAAATTTCTTTCTCCACGAACCCTTTTGACCCTTTGTTACCGATTGCGCATTCCTAAGCAGAATAGGGACTTATGGAAAAACACTACCGAATTCTACTCTTCAAATAATCAGTTTTTGTATTGCGACTAAAATTAATTGCGTATGTTACTTTTAGTTACATTTATAACATTTTTTCCAAATGTGCCATTTTTCTTTTATTTGATTTTTAACCTTTCCACATAAATTTGGGACTTATTACTAGGGTGCAAATCATAACTAGAAATGAGAAAAAAAAGTTAGCAAAATATTTTTAGTTAACGTGATAATCAGTTATTTTAAAACAAAATAAAGTGCGTTAATTATAAGGACAAATAACTACTAATATTAAAAAAATTTAGTTCACTCTTTTTTGAATTAATTTTTTCCGGTCCTTTTTTGTTCCTTATAAAAACTTCAATAAAAAAAAACAAGATGACTTTCTTCTGTATTTCGATTAGTATGCACATTTGTCGTGATCGTATTTGACTTTATGTTTAAGCGATTAAATTTCAAATTATGGCGTATAATCTTTCAAAAAAAACTAATGGACATGATACTAGCATATAGGGAAGTATGACGAAATACCTAATCGTTATGTCCAAACGTTGCCCCATAGGTATCATCCAAGACGTAAAGCCTTTTTACGTGTGGTTCATCGCGGTAGACAAACATGAAATTTGCGACCCAGGCCTGGGCAACATGGAGAGACATTAGACCTAGGCAAATTTTGAATATGGAAGAAAAAAATTACATATTATTCCAGTAGCACGTAGTAGCACTTTATTTATTTTAAACATTTTACATATGGATAAAGCAATTTTGACACGCAATGGTATACACAATTTTCATAATACACATTATTGGGCATTGGAAAATCCGCATGTCACCGGAAGAATAAACTTTTAACAACTATTTTCAGTGAATGTATGGGATAGAATTGTAAACGGAATACTTATTACCGTTTTTACTTTGGTTAATCATTTAATTGGTGCTCCTTATTTATAATTCTTGCTTAATAATTTACCGGTACTTCTTAAAGAAGTTCCTTTGAACGTTAGACAGCAAATGTGGTTTCTTTACGATGGTGCTAGGGATGTCAAATTTGAAAAAAAAACATCGATATATCGATATCAATAAATATCGTTTTGGCTAATATCAATTATTCAATATATCGAAAAGCAATATATCGATATTTAAAAGAGTAAAAAATATGGATAAATTATCTTATATTAATTTTTTTTATTAACAGGTAGTGGGTAAATAAATACGGCATAATATTAAAAAATACCTTGATACTTTTTTTTTTTACTGTATAACATTTTTGACAGTTTTAAAAATTTAGGTGAAAAAATAGTTTTTTTAAATTTTGTCTTATTTACCAAAAATATCAAAAATATTCGATATCGATATATCGAGAAGTTAAATATCGATGAAGATTATCGATATTTAATTTCCGATACATTGATATATCGTTGTTATCCCTAGCTCTATCGCATTTGGATCAAGTGTTTCACGAACGCTGGATAGATTGAGGTGGTCTAGTTGGATGGCCGCCCCGATCTCCAGACCAGACATAAATTAATTATAATTATACTAATAATAATTCAATACTAAATTTTAATTATTTTTTTTCTTTAAATTAAAAAAAACACAAAACGTGAAGAAGTTGTATTTTTAGACGCTTAATAAAAAACAAATATTAAAGTTGCAAAAAGGTAATGGCGTACATTTTTTTACCTACAATATTCGCCAGGATGCCTCCCGGGACGCTACTGGACCTTATAAATTTAATTTATTTAGGGTTAAATTAGCCTTTTCATACAACAAACAATATTTCCAAATTAAAAAAAAAACAAGTTAATATTTTTTAAAATATTAATATAAAAATTTTATTTTTTAAATAATTTACCATCATGTATCTGAAAAACTGTACATTTCTAGACCCATATTTATAAAAACTTTTTCTAATATCTTTTAACAAGGAATCACCAATTATAATATCACCGTCTAATGTTCATTAAGTATACACCCTGTATACATAATAAATACGATTCTCTTTTAAAAGTTAATATTTTTTTATTTTGTTATATGAAATATTAAAGTTAACAAACAAATGTAATATTTTGTTTAAAAATAAATAAAAGTTTGATTTTAGGTTGTTTTAGAATTAATATTTTGCACACAACAACTTTTACGTCATTTGTTTATATTTTTTTAATGAGCAAATGGAGTATTTAAATAATTATTAAAAATTGTTTTTATTTTTTGTTAACTAAGAAAATTCAAAATAAACAATTAAAAAACTTTTATTGACTTAAAAAAATCTTGTTTAATATGTATATAAGAAAAGCTCCCAAAAGAGAAATTGCGACAATATGGTACATTATATCAACTTCTACAAAGATTTTTATGATAACTTAAGTAGAAAAAAAGTTAACTATTCCATAACTTTAAGAAAAATAAATTTAAGAAGTTTTGGCCAAAGATATTCCTTTAAGTATCTAAATGACGAAAAAAAAATAAAATATATATATATTAATATTATAAACGAAGCGAAAACAGTTTTCCGAAACCCAATTTTCAACGTTAAAATAAAAGTATTAATGATGATGCTACAACTCCGGATGCCGTGACATGTTCTACTGAAGTATGTCTGAATGTGGAAGATAATGATCATCAGTAGTAAAAGAATAATTTCGGAATTTCATTGTCTTTAGTAATTTATTCCCACAACGTTTCGGGCAGTACTATCTCTGTCCATTCTCAAGTGTAAACTAAACCTAATTTATAAAGCTTCAGAATTTATATACACTGGAGAAGATCATTGACCCGTGATGGAGTTGGGTTCGGTCAAGCGTGGGATTGCTCACCTAAGGCGCCGGCATGCATTAGTACGCTTTAAAAGTGGTTTCCAAATGTTTGGTCTGTCCACACTTGGATTGCTAAAAATATTATTACTGTTTTCAATAAAGACGGATTCCTTAAATTTGCGCTTTGTCCAATGTGGTTCCTTGTGAACAACAAATTTGGAATTGACAAAGAAGTTTAACCAATTGTTTAAACGTTTCAAATTTCAGAATTTGTTGTAAATGTAGCCTTAATCAGGGTTAAAATTTAATGTTTCCATTCGAGACTGTAAGCTCTACTTATTATTATTTAGATATGTATGTTTATTTAGTGTTTTGTTTAGTGATGTGGTTTTACGCAATTTGAAAAACTTAAGTATAGAAATCTCACTTTTGTAAAGTAACTAAAATAAAATTTTGAAATACATGCTTTTACATACAATTAAATTTCTTTATTTGGTCTTTATGGCACTGACTATGATTTACGTCTAATATTTTATCAGATTATCTTGGCTGTGTTGAAATTAATGATATAAACAAACTAACTATGTGGCGAGCAGTGGTGCAGGTGCTAACTTGTCACCGCAGCGATCCGGGTTCAAATCTCGGAGTCGGACATCGGATTTTTCATTGCTCGTCACCTTACAGTTGGCAATGGCAAACCACTGTGCAGTATTCTGTCATTCCTAGGTAGTAGTTATATACAAATAACGTCCGTGGTGGCACTACCGCGTTGTCTAAAAATGCGGTGAAATGCAAAAACTGCATGTTTCAGTGCTTGGATAACGTTGACGGAACACGACAATAATGGGTTAAACATCCAGTAACCCGACACTCACGGTACACTGGTATTTAGGCATAAGCCTTCGTGAGAGTCATAAAGATAAAAAAACTTTGGATTTTTGGTATATAAATCTTTTTTGATCGTAGGAAAAATATTGTACATGACTCGTGCCAAAGTAATTTTCACACTCGTGGTATTATCGGACTCGGCTATCGCCTTGTGCGACAACATTCCCACTCCTGTGTAATATATCACTTTCGACACTTGTTATGTAATATACTATTCCCTACCTTTATTTCTTTTACTATACCGCCTTTCTGCATTTAAGTGCATAATATGATTTGTGTTTATTTTCTTCTAGTTTGATGTGAATTTTAAAAACGATTTATTATCTAAAAGTAGTTCTGGTGTGGTAATGTTTTCCTATTTTAAGTGTACAAAATGATCCTTTTTGTGAAATATTATTAAAGTAATTTTATTTAAGAAGTTGGTGACGATCACGTGATCTTAAGGTTTAACTATAAGACACAGAACATTCTAAAGCTGTTTTTTTTGCACGAACCTGAGCAATAAGGCAAAAATAAAAAAAATGCGTTAATTGCACTAACACTAGAAAAAGAGCTTGAGTGAGTATTTGTTTTTTTAATTACCAACGTAAATTTTAAAGCATATATTTTAATAATAAATTAAGTTTAACTGTTTTTCCTACTAAAATGTAAATAATAATATGGCAAAGATTAAAAAAATAATAATAATTTTCTTTGTCCTGTTTATTACAAAATAAAGACGTGTAGTCAAGCAGATACAAAAAAGTCAAAGAACGAAAGTCAACTAGATGGTTTTAATATAATCAATGAAAAATAGGTGTTTCGTTTTTTGAACTTTGCTAACATTATTTTGTTATACCTTGAATCAAATTTAACTTAAAAGCTAATATGATAAATAGCTTAATAAATAATTATTATGATAAATACTTGTGCTTGCGAGTCACAAAAAAAATTGACTAAAAAATAGCCAATTAAAATGTCATATTGCAAAACTAAAATTTAATTCTAATGTTTAAAAAATAAAATTGCCTTTTAAATTAAACCGAATTAAAACAAAGTTATTGAATTCTAAGGTGTTTAGTATATTGCGGTTTTGAATTACTTAAAAAAAAACCCAGAAACTATGACTCATTCTAAAAATTGTAATGTGTTAATGCTTTGCCTGTATTTGGGCTATTTGATTTGCTTTCACGACTTTATAATGTTTTTGGGCACAGTCATTTCATTACCAGGTAGAATTTCATTTGTCTTTATGCATTTTCATGCTTTTAAATTTCTTACAGACAACAGCACACATTTCACGTATGGTTTAAAGTAATAAAAGGAGGTGGTACTGTTTTGATGTGCTAATGTTTTAAACGCCAACACATATAATAATATTGAAGAGTAAGAGCCCAAACAGCTTCCAAAAGATTTTTCCTAAATATCTTCCAATAATCAAACACATACCCGATAAATTGCAACGCATTATCCCGTGTTGATAGATACCCTAATCCCAATTCTAAGCAAAATTAAAATTACTCATTTCACAACACCTTCGGAAGCCAAGCTGACACAACCAGATCCGAAAACGAGAAGAAACAATGTAGATACGCAGGAGACAAGGACGCGTCGGAAGCAATATATGTACATACAAAATTATAAATGACAACTTTACAAATCTCGCTTACACTTGACTCTGAAACGCAAATTATGTTAGTTTAATTATATAACAAATAATGCAATATATTGCAGACTGACAAAATACAGGGTTATCCAATATTGCACTTTTTTTGTTTATAGGTTTTAGGAAAAAAAGATGAACGAAAAAAAGTTTTAAAATAACTTTAACAGGTTTAGTTTTTAGATCAATTTTTACTGAAAAAGTGTTCACTTCTTAGTAGCGTACAGCAGGGTTGAGCTGATTTATATCAAGTGATTTAAATTACGGTTTAAATCAAAAATGGTTTTTTAATACTTTTTTGTTGAGAGCAATATAAAAATTAACAACATAAAATAAAACATATTTTTAAAAATAAACAGTACAGCGAAACATCATAAATAAAATTATTTAAACGAATTTTATTTTTCTGTTTGTTGTATGGTTTAAACCAAAATACGAGTTTTCCTCCTTTTTCTATGCCAATTCTGTTTCGAATATCAGAATATACAAAGCCTAGTGCTAAATATTCTTTCTACTGACGCAGATAAAGCAGTTGCGCACAAAAACTGTTTTATTACTGCCAGCTGTTTTGCGCTATTTCTAGCTCATCCTTTTGCAATAACCACCACTCTATTCCATTTACGTTAAAAGTACCTAAAAACAAGACGCGACAGGAATTTTCATGCAAGAAAGTTAGCTCTTATAAATATTTCAGCTGTTTGTTTATTATGGCTGATCAATGCTTGGATGTAATAAAAACGATTGTTCTAATGCATGGGAACTGTCTCATATTTTAAAACCGGCTTCAGCAAAACTTGGAATTCCCACTTTGTTGGTGATATTTGCCATGTTGTCCAGGTTTACCGCTTTTAGGATATAATAGATAAATTTTGGTTTTTATTGTAAGTACCATTTTGTTGTTCCTAGGTACTTTATTTTCGCCATTCTTCTTATAGTTAGCTCATAGTTTTTGGGGATATTCGTTTTATTGGTATTTGTAGTTTTGCAAAGCTTGCCATTTTATTAGAACTTTATGTATTAAACGTAATAATTTTTTATAAAATTGCTAACCATAAAGACTTAAGCTTCGCTGGAACTTAAAAACTTTAAATCGTATACATCTAAGGAAGAACGTAGTTTAAATTTAAAAAATTGCGTTTTTTAAAGATGATATTTGTTGCGGTGTGTATTCTTAAGAGTCTTACCAATTAAATATTTTTAGTTTTAGAGTTATAGGAAAAATGTAAAAAATAATAAAATAAAACTTAAAAGCTTAAAATACCGGCAACATGCCTTGTTTTTAAAATATTATTTTTGTGGTAAAATATACATTTAAACAAATTATTTATAACGTAAACTAAAAACTTCAAATACATTTTAAACCAACAAACCTTCCTAATCAAATTGCATGATATAGTTCTTCTAGTGTCTAAGGGGGATTGTTCCTGGAACTTCTAACAACTTTAATTTAGACCAAACATGTTCCACAATGTTTAGATCTGGCGACTTGGGAGATAAATTCAATTTATTGACATTATTAGCTAGCAGCGCTTCCCTAACAATTTAAGCCCTATGGGGTTTTGCATTGTCGTCACTTAATATTTTACTCTTCACCATAGTCTCTGGCAAAAGGGGCTACTATCGGAAGAATTACTTCGTCCCTGTATATAAAGGCATGTACAGTTCCGTGGGTAATGTATAACTCTGTCCTGCCATTATGCATAACACCTGTTAGACCTCGACCCAGAAATTCTACTTGGGATGCCATATTTTTGCTATATTTCTCGTTTCTTTGCCTCCACACGAGGATCTTTCCATTCGAATTTATCAAATTGAACTTTGTTTCGTCGGGAAAAAGGGCAGTGTAACCATTCGCGATGTGTCCAATTCCTATATTGTTGTACCCATGTCAGTCAAGCCATTCTATGTCTCCGAAGTAACCTTGAGTATTTGGTTCTTCGCCTAGCTTTAAAATTATACGTTCTTAATTACTTTGTAAGACTATTTTTCAAATTTTAAAAATAATGAAAATAAAACAATTTGTATTACTTTTATTGCCATTTCCCAACATACTGTAAGTCACAGTTAATTCAAAGTTAAAAACCGCTGCCAAAAGTTTTTGTTATAATGCTTTCTTCTATTTATGAATAAATAATAGTAAAATCCGCATCATTTTTATTTAATCAATAGTTCGTAATCATCAACTCTAATATCGATCGAATTAACCAATTTATACACAAATTTGCATCAGATCGGATCATAATTTAATTTTAAAAAATTTATTTTATTTAAACAAACATGCGAAATGAGCAACCCTAGTAACTTCTTATATCCGAGATTTAAAAGATTTTGCTCCATAATATTTTAAATCGTACCTGAAATCGTATTTTTTTTAATATTCTTTTTTTGTGATTGTTTGAAATTGGAATGCCAGTTTGCATTCTGAAATTTTAATTTAAAACTCTAGAAATTTTTGTCCTATTTTAAAGGGTAATCTGTAACAATCTTATTTTGGCATTTTCATAAACTTTTATATTTCCCCCTCCATGACGGTAACTGTGATTGCCAGTAGTTTTGACTCGTCTTTTTAGTTTGGATATGACGTTCTGGCTGACATTATAAAGCTACGTAATATCTTGCTGTTTCGTGCCTTAGTATAGTAGGCGAAGAAAATTATCTCTTTAATCTAAACTTGATCGTAAACGCATTTGCTTTAAAGAAAATATCAATTTATAATTTTGATAACTATTTTTCAATACCTATCACACAAAACATTAAAGATTGACAAACTAATTTACAAGTTATTACATAGTCATGGCAAGCCTGATTAAAAGATCTACATTATGTTAAAAATTCCGCAAAAGAGGTTTTTATTTTTTGGGCATTAATATTGTCTTACCCATTGTTTTTTAAAATTTAGTGCTTTCCTGTCTTTTTTAGCAGTTTTTTGTTAGGTAATACAACCAAGTATTAACAACTTCTAAGGGTATATTAATTTATTTTTATCCTTTACCCACTGGGTATCTAACTGCAGTAATTTTTGCAATAATTTGTGTATAAGTAAAACGGCTATTACGATAATTTTTGCAAAAATAATGCAAATTACTTTACCTAGGTAAAGAAAACGGTCCTCACTTTAAAAAATATATATAATATCCTAAAAATGGTATTCCCAAAAACCCACAAGTAGTAAATTCTGTATGTTTTAATTAAACCAGTTCTAAAATAACACGCAAATTAAGCAACGCAAATGAAAAAACCATTATGGTGTTTTGATCCCTAGATTTCAAAAATACTAGTAGAATTCATAAAAAGTAATTTTGAAGTTTATGGCATAAGAGAAAACCAGAAATGTGGAAAAATTTAGAATATTAAAAAAAAATAATTTTACAAAAAGATCTACCTTTTGTCCATCATGTATAAAAGCTTTTTAAAAATAAAAATTTATTATGGGACTTAAAGTCATATACAAGGTTATTACGCTAACATACCTACAAATGATGGCGACACACCCGGAAGTAAAATATTCCGTAGGTAAAATACCCCTCCATTCGGATCTCCGGGCGAGGGGTGCATCCGGGAGGCCTTCATCGAGAAGTTTAATTTCTTTTGCAAACATATGTGGGCTTAACACCAATATAAACTCCGTTCACCATCACCTTTAGTCATCTAAGCCCCACATACTGTTTCTAACGGAAACACAAATAAGTTCTAAATCTTCAACCAGCCACTCTCTTCCCAGGCTACGAACTTATTTCGTCTTTCCGCCCACATGGTGGCGTATGTGCTTACGTCCGCAACGATCTGGCTTGTGCTCGAGTTTCCAATCTTGAATCGGGTAGGCCTGATATCCTTTGGCTCAAACTTTCCCTTAGGTCTTCAACTAAATTTATCTGCTGTTTGTACCGGTCCCCATCTAATAATTCCTATGTCGAATTCTTTGACTTTCTTTCAACAAAGATCGATAGCATAATTTCTCAGTTTTCATGGGCTGAAGTAATCGTACTTGGTGATTTTAATGTCCATAATGGATTGGCTGGGCTCTTCAAATACTGACCCCCAAGGCAGAGCAGCCGAAATCTTCGCAGTCAGTAACTATCTTACCAACCTTATTATAAAACCCACCTACTTTCCTAGAGCCCCAAATCATAGTTCAAATCCCCTAGATCTCTTTCTTACTACCAACCCCGAACTCTATGAAACATCTGTCACAGCACCCCTAGGTCGATCAGATCATGGCTTAGTTACTATATCTTACCCTGCACATCCCGAGGTAAATGAATACATGCCATCACGCACCGTATGGCACTACAACTCAGCCGACTGGGATGGCCTAAGGGACTTCTTCGCCACTTACCCCTGGAATTCCTATCTGCTTTTCTTCTCGTGATCCTTCTCAAATTTGCAATCAACTAACTGAATCAATTCAATTGGGCATTGAAACCTATATTCCACACACCATCAAGAACCCCAAACAATCCAATAACAAACCCTGGTTTTCCAAATCTTGTGATAAAGCTAGAATTTTAAAAGTTCAGGCTCACAAGAAGTTTCTACAGGATCCTAGTCCAGAAAACCGACAGGCCAGCATTGAAGCAAGAAACTACTACAATCAAACAATTTCTGAAGCCAAAGACTCCTTCGACAATCGTATTAAAAACAAAGTTCTTTCTTGCTCAAATGGCAGCAAATCTTTCTGGTCCTTTGCGAAAAACATAAGTAGGAATTTTTGTACCAGTTCTTTCCCACCACTAACTTTGGAAGATGAAATTATTTCTACCGCTAAAGGAAAGGCAGAACTATTTGCCAAACAATTTGCTGCCAATTCAACCCTTGACCCTCCCGTAAATCATCCAATTCCAGCGGTTACCCCAGTTTCTCATAAAATGCCCGATATTATTTTTAAAGTAAAACACATTAAGCGTATCCTTTCTTCCCTTAACCCCAGAACTTGCACCAATCTTAACTCGGCTCTTTCGAATTTTTTACGACACAGGTATCATTCCGGAGAGCTGGAAAGCTGCACGTGTTCAATCTATTCCCAAGAAAGGATCTAAATTCCTTCCATCTAACTATAGACCAATTTCAATTCTCTCAGTTCTTTGTAAAGTATGGGGAAAATTAATTAATTCACAAATTCTTAAGTACTTAGAAAAACACAAAATTTTGCATGACATGCAGTATGGATTTCGCCACAAAAGATCTACAGCAGATCTTCTTTCTTTCGTATCACACTGTTGGAATAAGTCTCTTGAGTTCCTAGGTGAGTCCCAGATCGTTGCTCTTGATATATCCAAAGCTTTTGACCAGGTCTGGCATGCCGCACTTCTTAATAAACTTTCCTCCTATGGTCATTCAACTAAACTCTGTACTTGGCTCTCTGATTATCTATCTGATCGACGTATATCAGTTATTGTGGACGGCCATTCTTCAAGCTTTCACCTAGTAAATGCTGGAGTCCCTCAGGGCTCAGTTCTGGCACCACCATTGTTTCTTCTTCACATCAACGACCTTCTCTCGTCCACAACTAATTCCATTCATAGTTTCGCCGACGATAGTACCCTTCACTCCAGTTTTCAGGTTCCTAAACCCATCACTAAACCTGACTTGGAAAATAAACGCAGAGCGATGCAGATATCTCTTTCGCAAGATCTTAATTTAATATTGGATTGGGGCGCCAAAAATCTCGTCCATTTTAATGCATTCAAAACACAATCATGTTCCTTGTCGCGAAAAGAGTCATCAAATACTCATCCTCTACTTACGAGCGGCCAAGTTTTACAGAGCAAAGACACCTTCAATCTTGGGGGCGTCACATTTGAAAGTAACCTTAACTGGCATAAACACATTGTATCTATAGCCATGGCAGCTTCAAAAAGCTTGGATTTCTCTACCCTAAGCATTCTTGATTCTATTCAAAGAAGAGCTATTCGTCTCATTAATGATCCTTCGCTCACAGAAAGGCTTCCCTCTCTTGCTTATCGTCGGGCTGTGGGGGATTTATCGCTTTTTTATAGGTACTTTCATGGCTTCTGCTCTGAAGAATTGTCCAGTATAGTTCCTCCACTCACGGTTCCGAACAGAGAAACTCGTGGTTCCGCGCGTATGCATCCCTATACGGTCCAACTGGACAGGCCCCGAACTTCTCACTTTGTTCGTTCTTTTATCCCCAGAGTTTCTAGATTGTGGAACCTGCTGCCCGCTGAGGTCTTTCCTTCCCCCAAATCTTCAAGTATTTAAGTCCCGTGTCAACAAACTCCCTCTTACCTCGTTTAAGACATCCACGGTACGTTAGTATTTAAAGCTTTAAGCCTTCGTGGTTTGTCCAAAGATAAAAAAATGTCACTTTTTTAGTAAAAACAACATATTTTCAGTACAAGAAATATCAAAAATATGCCAAGATTGTTTGTCACAAATGATGATTTGATTATTATAAAATTCTATAATTATTCAAATATATCTTTTATTTAAAAAATTGCAGAACAACAAAAGATCCCAAAAAAACATCATATTTACCACCCTGACTAATAATTGCGTCCAAATTTATCGAAAACCGCACCAAAATATTTTTGTAATCTTTAAGAAAATTTTAAAATTAAGTTTAAAAGTTAACCCAAAATTTAAATTATTCTGTTCGAATTTCCAACAGTTTATTAAGTCGCTAGAAATTTATGGCAGCATTTTCTTCAGGACTTTTACAAAAACTCGGGTGGTCTAGATCAAGCGTAAAGAATATTTTTCATTTGAAATAAATGTTTTATCTGAAATACCCCACAACCAATTAACTTTTCGACTAAAATAAATTGCGTTAGGTAGTATCTTGGTTCAAGGAATTTGTGGCAACATTTTGTAATGACCCTTTGGGACACGGGACACCCCTTATAATTAGGTTTTTACCTTTCTTTTTCCTACAATATATTTTATCGAGATACAGTAGACAAAGTGTTTTATTTAGTTAACGAACAGTGTAGCGAGCTTATGGGACTGTTGGACAAAATTAATATATTCAAAGCTTATAAAGTAGACATATCAAATTTGGTACTTTTGAAAAGCTCTTTGGACGATCTTCATAATGGTGATATAATATACAGTGTGTTGCATTAAAAAATATAATACAGATAGATAATAGAGAAAACAGTTAAGGGAGTGTAAATTAATAATTGGACTTTAGGTTGTATTTACTTACTTTACATTGCTTGTCTACAGCCAGGTCCCCCTCCTAACTTTTGTTTAATTAGGTATTTTTTATAAAAATTTGAGGACCTTAGTCCATTTATTTTCTGAATATATCTTACATTTCCACAAAGTTTACATATAATAAATTTTTTGTACAATTTCTTCGGGGCTAGTTGGCTAGTCCTTCCGAAATGACGGCCCAGGTTCTTGGGACGAAGCCCTCCACCCGGGGGCTGGTGTTTGCCCTTGGGAAACTCGTGGACCGTGTAGGCAACGACATAAATCTTTTCCGATACCTTCAAAGATTATTTTTAGTTTACGTGTTGTTTGTTTCTTTTGTTTAAGATGTATTTTGATTTAAATAAAATAAGTTTGTTAAATTATTTCGGGAAAAATCGTGATCAAAAAACCCGAATTTACATTTAAAATGTTTTTATTTTTAATGGATATCCTATCCCTAAGTAGTGCACAGCAAAATTCCCGGTAACAGTGTGATTAGCCTAGTGTTAGGCTTACTATAAAAAAACTAAAAAGTTGACCAATCACGGCCTTAGATTTATTACGTGTGTATTAAATAAAATAAGAATTTTAATTAGCATTTATATGATTAGTTATACGGTTATTTTATGGGGGATTAATTCTTGGTATAATGGAGCTCTGCGATACAAAGGTTTGTGTATAGGGTTGTGATTTGCTCTAATATGCGTTATGTTTTGTGTTATTTCGGATTTTAAAATGGTATGTCTGTAAAATTTATCAGTGCTTTCTATGATGTATTCTGTTATTGTTTGGCAATTAGCGAGTTGATGTAGGTCGTTTATTCTAATATATCGGTTAGATTGTGTGGCTGATCGTAAAATTTTATTTTGTACGCGCTGTAGCCTGCATAATTGGGTGTCAGAGACACCCGACCATACAGGTGCAGCATAGGTTATAACAGGTTTAATTATCGAGTTGTAGATAATTAGTTTATTTTCTTGAGATAAAGGTGATTTCGGTGATATGAGTGAATAGAGTGACTGTTGTGCAAGAAATGCTTTTTTAAGAGTGTGATTTATATGGGCGACAAATTTAAGCCTTTCGTCTATTACGACGCCCAAATATTTTATTTTGGGGACTGGGTAAATGGGGACGTTTTTAATTCGAACTGGAAGAAAAATTTTATTATTTGTAAATTTTTTGGTTAGTACCAAACATTCTGTTTTTTGTTCGTTAATATTGATCTTCCAGTTCTCATAAAACGGTATAAGGGAATTAAGGTGGTATTGAATGTGGGATCTAGCGACTGACGCCGAAAAAGAACTGGCGTAAACCA
>JACEGR010006417.1:0-61029 GCA_014170235.1 Listronotus bonariensis | reverse complement strand
ACTAGAACTAACAAGCTATTTTTTTTGTAAGCTTCATTTTGACGAGACGTCCAACCTTTTTCCTTACAACAATTTTTGTTGGTGGTAGCTTACAGCGGTAGCAGAGGTTAAATATGTTGATTTGATAAATATCAAAAAAACCCGGATGACGTACCTCGCAATTTGTAGGACAATGTGTGCGTTAACTTATATAAATATTATTTAATAAACATAAAAAAAATTAGCTGGTTAGTAGTTATTTTTTACGACATCTTTAAAAAAACATGTTGGTGGTAGGTGATGAGTAATGAAACCTTACATTTTGTAGGACATGAAACCTTACATTTGTAGGACAAATATTATTTGGTTTATTTAGATAATTATCTTTGAAATTACCAGAGACAATTCCTGTTTTTAATACATTTTTTGATATCTGTGAAATCAACACATTTAATTCCTGCTACCCCTATAAGCTACCACCAACGAAAATTGTTGTAAGAAAAAAGTTGGACGTCTCGTGTCGTAGGGCGTTCGACGTTTCGTATCTTAAATAATTAATGGTATTATAAAGTTTATAAACAATACTTTGGCATTTAAACATAGTTAGAGTTAATTTTTGGTCAGGAAATTTCTTATTTATTTGACATTCATATTTATTTTTCACATATGGCAATACAAAGTTAATAAATTCTCACACGAACAAAAAACAAGTCTAAACCTTCTCGAGTCGCGTTAGCGCGTGCTTCAGTTTCGGACGTGTTTCTGTGAGATAATAGCTTTGTTCGCGGGTCTAGTAATGAACTGATTCTGAACTAGAACCGAACTGGTTAAGAATTGTTTAAAAGCGCATGTCCAGTTATTTAATAATTCGGAATTTTTATTTACCACGAACGATTTTCTAACCTATTTTTTGGTTAGTATTTTTTATGGTTAAATTGAATACTACACAAAAAAGTATATTAAATCCCAACAAAAAGGTAAATCGTTATGCAGTCGAAAGCCACTTGAGGTCTCTCGAAGGAAGATAAGGGATTCCCAGCCTCCTCTCGTTTTTAACATAAGTATGTGTATTAAACTAAAGATGAAATTCAACAAGAAATGGTAAAATAAATATATACTTGTTAATCTTGTAATATTGTCCATATTTTTTGATTAAATCTTTATTTATTTTATTGCATACATACATTTATATGGAATACAACTAAAAATCCTTTGTTTATATACGCTCCGAATCACAAAAATTTTAAAAAAATATTCAACAGGTATATTAACCCGCATTAAAAGTGGCAGAAACAAATAAAGTGTAATACAACGGTTTATTTCTGTACTACAAAAACAGAAAACAGCTGACCATGTCGACAATGCGCATGTAATTCCGAACTGAACTTTTAGTTCCAACAAAAATCCCAGGACTGCTAATCAGGTTACGAACCGGTAAAGAACTGATTCCATTGTAACCCGCGAACAACTGTTACTAAAAATTCAGGATTTTACTAACCGCGAACGCTGCTTTTTTCACTGCGCATGCGAATAGTCCCAGAACCGGTTCAGAATCAAACCCGCGAACAAAGCTAATGTACTTTGTTTCTTATTTTTTTCATTCGTGTGGAGCGTTTAAGTAATAAATTTGCACACTTTCATTATTGGTAAAAAGGTGATCCTTTACCAAGTAAGAAAGCAGAAGTAAAGGCCCTTTTGAATACAAAATTGTTTTCAAATCGCGAAATATCAAAAACAACAAAAGTATTAGGAGCTAGCGTACTACGCATAAAAACATGAGTCAGGGAAAGAATTGATACCAAAAAGAAAGGAAAAATGCGGCAGAAAACCGATTTTCACTCCAAGTTTAGAAAGATCTTTAAATAGCTTTATTTAAATACTGTCTTTGATAGAAAAAAGCGACCGTTAAATAAAAAATGCTGTTTTTTAATCTTTAACATGAAGTTAAGGTACTTCATTTTTGTACACTACATAAAGTGTTAAAAAAGTAACTTTTTTAACACTTCAAAGCTTTTACACTTTGAATTAGTGTTTTATATCAACTTATGCAATGTAACAGTAAACGCGACATCAACTGAACCAAACGGTCAAGTTACTTTGGTTTTCTCATTAATTCTTTTAGATCATGTGTCACTAATTTTAAAATTTGACAGTTGGCAAACAAATTTAATAGAAATTATTGAAAATTATTAGTAATAATGATTTTGGATGACTAAAAAATTGAAACGGAATTTATACTGTTACTACTACACACTTCTACAAAAAGTAAGTACATATAATTTTCTAAAATTAAATAATAAATGCAAAGTTATGAAGAGGATAATTATTGTCTTTTAAAAAATAAGCGGGTTATGATTTTTGTTGCAATGCAATGGCTGTGCTCCAAAAATTAAAATTATTAAGTTTAGATATATAAAACATGTATAAAATTGTAATTTGTGAAATTTTTATACGGTCTGAATGTAACGGAATCTTTGAGCCTAATTTTAACCAACTTCCAGCTATTCGATTTCTTTGAAACTTTGACACGTATTAAGGACCCATGACAATGCAATAATCTGCAAACAGTATCCCGTTATCCTGCTTTGGATCGCCAGGAAAAAAAATTCCATTATATTATTATAACCACTGCTTGATACCACCAAGTGTCATCTGTCACCTGTACGTCCCAGTGGTACCAACCACCGGCCATTTCAAGGAGTTCGATCTGAATCGATTTTACTCAAATTTTATATTAGGTTATTTTCAGAAAGTCCATCTGAAAAACTTTGCTACTCTTGACAAAATGGCGAAAAAATTTTTTAGTGGGTTGCCATCTGTTGGCAACATTCCAAACTTTATACATACATAAATGCATATCGAACTAAAAAATGAAAAATAAATAATAGTTTAAAAAAACTAAAAAAAACACGCTTTTATATGCAACCGAACTAAAAATTAGAAAATAATTTTTCATTAAAAAAATATTGTCACTTCATAGTAAAAAGCGTGGGGTGCATTTTACTATTTTTTCATAACTTTTCCATCATAGATATTGGCAAATATAATAATTATAACATTTAATATATTAAGCACCCCACGCTTTTTACTATGAAGTGACAATATTTTTTTAATGAAAAATTATTTTCTAATTTTTAGTTCAGTTGCATATAAAAGCGTGTTTTTTAGTTTTAAACTTGGAATTGCCGCACTCGCCTAACGGCTCGTTCTGTCAGACTTCCCATTTGTAAAATAGTATCACTCTATGCACTTGTTACATAAATTAGGTACTATTTAAACAAATTGATAGATGACGCTTACTATTCAGATCTAGTACAAAAATCTTGGATTGTGAAACTTATGTTTGTATGTTATGTAAAAAAGTCTTGTTTTTAAACCCAGAAGTATGTATTTAAAATAATTATTCTGAATTTTAAAAAGATCTATAAAAACTAATTAAAATGAGCAGAATAATTATAAATAATGGAAAAAAAAAACCGTGGCACGTCAGGTGGTCAAATTAGTTGTTTACATTATGTAGCTAAATGTATAAAGTAAAAAAATATTTAAACCTGATAAGGTAATAACAATAATTAATTTAAAATACGGAAGTATTAACATGTTACACAAAACACAACAACCTAATACAATTTAACACAAACCATTGATAAATTATACTACTTAATAAAATAAATTTAAACAAACCCATTAGGTATATGAGCTATTTAATTAATGATAAACATTGGAAACTTTGCTATTAAACAAAATTATTTGTGATTTTTAATATAAATAACTAACATGTCAAATTTTTCTTCGTTTAAAAAAATTTCCGGCATTTTTGTGAATACGTTTAACACAATTTTCCAATAAAACAATAAAATATGTAACTAAATGAGAATATTTGACAACTTCGTCTTAGCAACGACATTTTCGCAATTGTTTCTAGAGGCAGTCATGGCCAACTCGACCAAAAAATGGTTTTTAATGTTTTTGACATAAAACAAAAAATTTTAAATTAAGTGTTATACGTCATTTTAAAGGGAATAAAACGCTCTTTGAAAATGTAGAAAAAAACAAAATGGCGGCCATAAGAAAAACAAAAGTTGATGATGATATCTTAAAACCGAAACGTTAAAATTAAAATCTAAATACAGGAATGTATTCCTCTTAAAAGTTGCCCTAACAATGTTTTTACGGATTCCAAAAATTATTTGAAATAAAAAAACTACAGCACTTTTTCTAAAATGCACATTTTTAGTTTTTTCAAAATAACTTAAAAACCAAACGAGATACGGCCGTCATCAAAACCGCATTAAATTAAAGGTTAAATGGTCATAACTTTCCCCATTTAACCGTCTTTCTATCTCTTCTAGTTTCCAATATCCCAATACATTTCCTACCAATTTTGGACACACTGTATAGTGTTTTAAGAGTGATGAAAGGATTTACTTAAATTAAAAAAAAATATCAGGTTCATATTTAAAAAAATTAAGTTGATGATGGTCGCCAGAAGCCGAAACGTCAGATTCAATATTTAATCACACTGAATTATAGAGCAGAAAAGTGGCCATGAAAACGTGTTTTTCATTTTAAGTTATCTTAACAAGTATAGCCAGGAAACAATAGAAACCAAAATTGAAAATTCCGGTTTTTTTCGAATATCTTCGGAAGAACTCGGAATTTTTTAAACGCAAAACGGCATTTTACTGAGCATCAAATTGCGCAACTTTACCTCCATTTAACCAATCCTGCATCTCTTACGGTTTCCGAAATCCCATTGATGAGCGTCGAATTCGAGCCACCCTGTACAGTAAATATTTAACAAGGTATAGCTCTTTAAAACCTCTATTTACAAACGAGCACCACCTTTTTCGAGCCCTTTAAACTCAACCCACTTTAAAACTAAAAAATCTTAAGGTTTTATTTAAAAAGGCCCCATTGCCCCTAAAAAACTTAATGAAATGCTTTTGAAAATAAATTTCTGTTGTTAAAAATAAAGAAGATACGTTAAAAACAGTTTATCCCGTCTTTATTTGTATGACGCCTGTGGCCTCTTTGTTACTGGTTTTTGGTCTCCTTTTCCTTAAATTAAATGATTATAGGTATAACATTTGGTTAAAAACACAATATTTCTAGATGCTGCAATTTGTGTAATAATTAGTATAGTACTCAAAAATAAACAATAACCTTAAAAACATTTTTCTTCTCTAATAAAAAAATCTTACCAGTAATTGAGAGTAACGTGTAGGTGGACATAAGGTGTGTTATCTCAACAGGCCGATTAAGGTAGTCGTTTTCTATTTGTTGGACCAGACTAAATGTCTCATTATTAAAAGTATCTAAAATTTGTGTAGTATTGAAAAATGAAAAGCAGGCGTTAGCATTTTCGTCGCGTGCGCCACTGATCACCTGAAATTAAACAATAATACATTAAAAACATCAGTGTAATTCTAGGGTTTGCGTTTAGCATTCAGTCCTCGTTATCTAGGTATTTTTTTAATGTATTCCTTTTAACCTTGTAGAACCGTTCTCTGAACTGTCAATAGTGTCAAGAACGGTTCTACAACATAACACAACTACAACGGTGTCACCGGGCGGTTCTGGGGCATAAAAGGAATACAGCATTTATTAAAACGATAACTCTTGTCGAAGAAGTCTTAAGACCACTCGTATGAACAAGTATAGAGAACAAGAAACCCAAGTATGTAGAAATTTAATTTATTTGTTTATATATAAAAGCAAAAAAACCTTTTAGAATTTTTAACATTTGTGACATAAATCAGTTAAATGCGTTTTGCATTAAAACTTTTTTAAACCTATTTCCACTTTTTAGTCCTTCACTACAATACATTACTCCACACTTCACCTCCTTGCCAAACAAAAGTGGAAAGGTTATCCTATCCTAAGTCTCGTTTCACACTAGCCGGAAACGTATAGCCGGTAAAGGCACGACGTTATTGAAGTGTAGGGAGTACACTGGGCCAAAAAAAATAGTAATTTATGTGACAAGTGCTTAAAGTGATACTTTTCTTACGAATGGAAAGTTTGACAGCATGCGACAATTCCATGAATTAAAAAAGACACTTTATGCTGTTGTTACATACTATATTTTCTCCACGACCGTATAAAAATTACCCAAAATACTATTTTATATCTCTTATTTATCTAAACTTAATAATTTTTTCGCTTCTTTTCAAAGCGGAATATTTTACAATGAGCTACGATATTCGGTTTTACGATGATATGTGTGGAACCAGTATCTAGTACCATTTTGCAGTCCCGACCGAACACATTTCCAGGTACCACCAAGATAAAGCCCTTGTTTTGCAGCCGGGTACCCTAATTGTTGTGGTCGTGGTCAGCCAGCTTCCGCCCCTTGACCTAGGAGTTTCCCGAATTGCTTGCAGGATTTGATCTGGTACAATTTCTTTGAACATACCACTCCTTGCCACACTTCCAGCACAAAATGTCATTTTTTCTTCGAAAGGTCACACTGTTAACTCCATTGGTTTGGTTCTTACGCACCATTTCTTGTCTTTCATTATTATTGTCGAATCGTTGTTTAAATAGTCGTTTTCTGGTATAAAGTTTGTTCTTCTTATTTTTGCTTGACTCCTGGATGTTTGTTTTGCTGTTTCGAATTAAAGCGCGTAGGCAAGAGCTTCTGATATTTTCTTTAATCTGGCTGTTCTTAAAGCTTGATTGATATCTTGATCAAGAAGACCTTCATAAAAACTGCCCACAGCTAGTTCTTGTTTTATTATGTCAGGTTAATTAGACGTACAATATCTGCTTTATACCCCTGGAGGCTTTGGTTGTTTTTCTGTCTTCGTCCCTTATAGACTTCTAGTACATGTACTTCGCCATATCTCATTTCAAGAAACACACAATAGATTGATAGTAGGATTGCTTTTCTTCCAAAATGTTTCTTAATAACTTCATGGTTTCACCTCGAAGAGCAAGTACAAGAGCTCTTGCCTTCTCTGATGGACTCCAGTTATTGCCACTGGCAGCTGCTTCAAACTGTCGAAGGTAATTTACCCAGGGTAGCTTTCCATCAAAAGTTTGTGGTTTCATAACAGTTGCAGAAGTACCACATCCTGGAATTATACCTGTACTGGCTATAGTTTTAATTTGCCGCTGTAATTGTTGGGCTTCTTCTTGCATTTGGCCTTGAACTCACTACACAGTCTGTTGTATTTCTTCTACATCTTTTTTGAAATGTTATTTTGGAAGTTTTAATTTAAGCAATATTTTCATTCTTATCTTATCATGGCATTGATGAAATTCTCCTTTAAGGTTCTCGAACGTTTACAATCTTTTCTTTAATCTCTTGCTTTATTTGTTCTTGTCCTTTTTTTATGTCTTTTTAAATTTTATCGATTTATTGTCTCGTTTCTGCTTGACCGATTTTAATTTCCCGCTTCTTTCTTTTTGATTCTTCTTTCAGTTCTTACTTCTGACTTTTCTTTTTGACTTCTGGTTATTTTATCTAGGTCTTTTTTAGAGATTCTTGACCGGTTTTTATTTCATTCATCATTTTCTTGATTAATTTACTTATTTCCTCCATACCTGCCGCGTTTTGTCTTGTATCAACTGGCATTCACTCTTCTTATCACTTCGACTTCCTCGGGTAACCTCATCCCACTTCTGACACCAAATGTTCCAAAACACCTTGTATAAAAACACGTATCTTCGTTTCCATACCTTTATTAACAATGAAACATAACTATGGTTACAAAAATATACGAACTAAAACGGAGGTTTCCGTTTATAGCATGGTAAAAGAGTAAAAGAAGGATCTAAAATTTTCTTAAAAATGCTTTTGCTACAGAATGTATAAAAAGTTCTAAATAGATCACTTGAGCGCTGTCTGGAAACCTTCGTAAGTGATTAAAGAACTTTGAAAAAACTAAGGTAAAATATTTAAATAACTTAACAATCTAAATTTAATAATCCTAACTCTCTACAATTCTTTTAACTAAACACATTTTTTAAAAGTCTGTAACATTATGTTAGCCAACCCTTGTGTAAAATACTTTAATCTTTAATAAATTTTTTTCGGAAAAACTCCAAAGTGTTTATTTAATAATCAAAATAAATTTACATTTTAGACGTGATAGTTAGGTAGGTGTAATATGTGGTTGCTTGTGATTAAAATTATTTACCTATGGTTATAACCTAATTGCTTAAATACGAATTATTAACAATGATTTATGACAAAAGCCTAATTATTTTGTAGAACTTATAACAAACATTTAAAACAAAATTTTATTGCTTGTTTTATGTACACTTTTACACACGTGTAACAAACTCTTTTATTAACTTGGGTTGTAACTATCTATCTATCAATCTATCTATCCATCTGGCTGCCTATGTAACGGAATCTTTGAGCCTAATTTTAACCAACTTCCAGCTATTCGATTTCTTTGAAACTTTGCACACGTATTAAGGACCCATGACAATGCAATAATCTGCAAACAGTATCCCGTTATCTTGTTTTTGATCGCCAGGAAAAAAATTCCATTATATTATAAAAACAACACCTAGGTTGCCATCTGTTGGCAACATTTCAAACTTTGCTATTAAATGAAGAAGAAATTTTTTAGTGGGTTGCAATATGTTGGCAACGGTCCAAACATTGCCTGGATTGCCATCTGTTGGCAAAATTTCAAACTTTGCTACTTAATGAAGAAGAAATTTTTTAGTGAGTTGCAATCTGTTGGAAAAATTTTAAAATTTGCTACTATTGTCATTTCATAGTAAAAAGCGTGGGGTGCTTAAAATATTAAATGTTATAATTATTATATTTTGCCAATATCTATGATGGAAAAGTTATGAAAAAATAGTAAAATGCACCCCACGCTTTTTACTATGAAATGACAATATTTTTTTAATGAAAAATTATTTAAAACAGGCGGTCATAAAACAGAAATATGTATTACCAACTGACATCTGACAAAATTCACAGTCATTCAGTCATAACATAACCTAAAATTCCTTTAATGTGAAATTAAAGTTGAAAAAATCAGTTAACTAAGCTATTAAAAACAAAGTATACACTTTAATTGAAATACAAGAAGCAAATAAAAGTAACTAACAAGTTATTGCATATAACTTTTATACCATCTTCCATTTATACTTTCTAAAAGAAGGCCTTTATTGAGTGTTAGGTACTTGTACCGAATGTTAGATTAGGACAAAGACTGGAAATGGAGATTAGCAAACTACATTAAAATATCACTTAAGGTAAGTAAACTAAAGTAAACTCATATTTAGAAAAAAACATTTATGGTAAATTTCTTTTTAGTTTAAAAAGGTAATATTTTAAAAAATATTTGTCTTATTTATGCAAATTGGGTAATTGTTTCGAAAGTTGGAGCAACCCCCATTTTGACCAAATTTGATATACAGGGCACAGAACTAATAAAAAAGGGGCTGGTTATTTTCCACCAAGTGTCATCTGTCACCTGTACGTCCCAGTGGTACCAACCACCGGCCATTTCAAGAGTTCGATCTGAATCGATTTTACTCAAATTTTATATTAGGGTATTTTCAGAAAGTAAATCTGAAAAACTTTGCTAATCTTGACAAAATGGCGAAAAAATTTTTTAGTGAATAAACTGGAGCATTTATTTTTAAAAAATTAATTGATATAACGAACTAAAAAATGAAAAATAATTAATAGTTTAAAAAAACTAAAAAACACGCTTTTATATGCAACCGAACTAAAAATTAAAAAATAATTTTTCATTAAAAAAAAATATTTTCACTTCATAGTAAAAAGCGTGGGGTGCTTAATATATTAAATGTTATAATTATTATATTTGCCAATATCTATGATGGAAAAGTTATGAAAAAATAGTAAAATGCACCCCACGCTTTTTACTATGAAGTGAAAATATTTTTTTAATGAAAAATTATTTTTTAATTTTTAGTTCGGTTGCATATAAAAGGTTTCACATTACTAGACAGCGAGTGGACTAAATATCGTCCAAGCTTAAGAACAAGAGCGTCAGGGCTATTACTTGCATTGGTCTTTGCTTGAAAATCAGTGTGTAAATTTACACCCAAATGTATTATTGTTGCCAAATTTACAGTTCCGATTGTACTTTATTAATAACAAATTTTGCTAATCAAATATCAGGGCCGGATTTAAAAAATGTAACTTGGTGATGCCACGGGATTTTTGTTAAGCTCTGCGTTGGCGATTAACCTAATTTATTAATTTAAATTGGTAACTTCCTAATATTTTTTAATAAATTTTTAAAAATGCAGGTCCGTATTAAACAATAAAACCTAATGTATGTCAAATCATTGTTTTTTTACAAATATGCTTTAAAATTTTGATATCAGAATACTGGCACCGTATTAAAAAAGAATAAATAATTTAATGATGAGTCCTGCGAAAACGGAACGCTGAAGTTTAAACAAAAAAATAATTGGTTAGCGAGAAAAGTGGCAATGCAAAAGGAGCATTTAATCTAAAAATTCGACTTAAGACCATTCTTTTTTCTCCCAGGGAGCCGTCTGCATGTCCGGTGGGCACCGCAACCTGAAGGCTTATTGTACCAAACTCCCGTTTTATTGTACCCATTCCAGTACCTAGTTCCTTGAAGAAGGCGGTATAGGTCTGCTGGGTGCGTACCATATGTTTCCGGGCACTTTAATATCCCCAGATTGCCTGTCTTTGTGATCCAGTGCCTCACACTCTGACAGTATGTGGGATACTGTTTCGGTCTCTGCTCCACATAATCTGCAGTCCAGATCTCCGTTGTATAATCCCATTTTATTTAGGTGTTCTTTCACTGAGCATGTCCGGTGAGGAAA
This sequence comes from Listronotus bonariensis, assembly GCA_014170235.1. Classification (NCBI taxonomy): domain Eukaryota; kingdom Metazoa; phylum Arthropoda; class Insecta; order Coleoptera; family Curculionidae; genus Listronotus; species Listronotus bonariensis. Next base: position 50,241 of record JACEGR010006417.1, on the reverse strand, counting down.
CCTGTGATCGTTCTTAGGTGATTCCTACCCATTTGAGTAGTTCTTTAGCTCTTTTTGTGCATGGTCCACTGATGTATATTTTACCATGCATGTGTTGACTTAAGACCATAAAAAAATAATATTTTATTAGTTTTCTCCCTATATCTTCGAAAATACTTAAATTTTAAAACTCTTTTAAACAGCTTATTTATAGGCGAACAAAAGTTTTTTTAACAAACTCTAGTATTTCTTGTGTAAGGCTTTCACGGCCATCTTCTCCTAAACTTAAGTTTTTTGGGCTATTTGGCCGTAGTTGTAGATTTTGTAACTTTTTCGCCAACGCGGGTGGTTGGCATACTCAGAAGGTTCCTAGTAGACTATTTGCGTACTGCTGTGTCCCGGCGCAGACGCAGCGAGTATTTATAGGCAGCTTCTGTGGGCGGGGCCTGTTCTGATTGGTCGTTGCACAGTTGTTTTTCCTAATGGTGCTATTTTGTGGTTTTGAGAATTGGTATCCACGTTTTGTTGATCTTCATTGATTCTTCTATTTTGTTGAAGTTGTTGGTATGTTTGTGTATCTCCAGATAGTAGGTGTATCTCTAGGATACTCCAGAGCAAGACTTACACAAAGCAATGCAACCAAAAGATAATCGCAAAACAACGCGACGGAGCAAAGTCCACTAACGACAAGAGCCTTCTCAACATACATTCCGAGGGTAACGGACAGAATGGGTCGCCTACTAAAAAAGGTCAATATTAAAACTATATACAAACCTACAAGAAAAGTAAAAGAGTGTTTCCAGATCGCCCAAGGACAAAAGGGACCCTCTTGCGTGCCCAGGAGTTTATTGGATACCGTGCACATGTGGCAGTGTGTATATCTGAACGACCAAGAGATCGATCAACACAAGAACTAAAAAGCATAAATCAGCCGTAGCGGAGCACACTTTTTTAGGCACAGAGCACAACCTAATTTGAAAATACCCAGGTTTTTACTAATACCTCATCCTACCATGCCAGACTGTACAGGAAGCCATAGCAAGCAAGTAATTTTTTTTACAAGATAACGCCCAGCCGCCATCTTCAAAAAAATCGGTCGGTCTGCAAAGTCGGTTTACTGACGATAGTTGAACGTGACAACGTCGAAAGAATCATTACCTTTATCGCCGTAATTATCGTCGCTATAAACAATTGACACCACATTCACTTTTTCACTGCACGCTCACTTAAGTAGAAGAGAAAAAGATGTCGAACGACGCGGAGATTGTGCCTCTTTGTCGCTCGTTTCCACGCACTCACTCGCACTTCAAGCCTTAAATGGAACGCGCGCGAGGTAACGGCACATGAGTCATGTTTTTGGTGCGTGCAGCCGGGTCCATCGAATTATAAGACGTTGCCACATCAAAAATAAAAGGGGGACGACAAAGAGAAAAGCACTGTATATCTAGTAGAGACAGCTTTGCCTGAAAAATATATTTAGTACCTTTGTCTTTCGCGATCCTAACTAGTGTTCTTATGGGACCACCGCAGGAGTGCTCTCTTCAAATAAAAAAGATTTTTTTTAATCGGTCTAGAATTGACAAAGTAATCGGTGTACATACATACATAAAAAAAACATAGGTGTCGAACATACTGTATAAGCAATATATAAAGGTATATCGGAGAGTAAAGCAAGAACAAAGGATGTACGATGTATCATTCAACACGACATGTTTACATGCCGGTATTTACGTTACACTGTCCATTTTCTTCACATTTTTTTTAAATCTTTGAACAAACCACGCGGACTAATACTAACATACCGTGTCTTAAGCAAAGTAAGAGAGAGTTTGTTGACACGGGACTTAAATACTAGAAGATTTGGGGGAGAATGAAAGGCCTGCGCGGACAGCAGAAGCGATAGATCCCCCACAGCCTCGACGATGGGTAGGAGAGGCCTTTCTGTAAGTGAAGGATCATTAATGAGACGAATAGCTCTTCTTTGAATAGAACCAAGAATGCTTAGGGTTGTGGGGGACGCCATGCCCCCAGATATGAATATTTCAAGGGAGGTCGGATTTGGGCACATATAAAGTGTATAAATTAGAAGGGGAAAATACTTTTTTTGGCTCGAAAGAGAAATCCAAGCTTTTTTTGAAGCTGCCGTGGCTATAGATACAATATGTTTATGCCAGTTGAGGTTACTTTCAAATGTGACGCCCACAAGATTGAAGGTTTCTTAGCTCTGTAAAACTTGTCCTGTCATAAGTAGAGAGATGAGTATTTGATGACTCTTTTCGCGACAAGGAACATGATTGTGTTTTGGATGCATTAAAGTGGAGATTTTTAGTGCCCGAATTCAATATTAAATTAAGATCCTGCGAAAGAGATATCAGCATCGCTCTGCGTTTGTTTTCCAAATCAGGTTTAGTGATGGGTTTAGGAACCTGAAAACTGGAGTAATGGGTACTATCGTCGACGAAACTATGAATGGAATTAGTTGTGGACGAGAGAAGGTCGTTGATGTGAAGAAGGGACAATGTTGATGCCAGAACTGAGCCCTGAGGCACTCCAGCATTTACTTGGTGAAAGCTTGAAGAATGGCCGTCCACAATAACTGATATACGTCGATCAGATAGATAACTAGAGAGCCAAGTACAGAGTTAAGTTGAAAGACTGTAGGAAGGGAAGTTTATTAAGAAGTGCGGCATGTCAGACCTGGTCAAAAGTTTTGGATATATCAAGAGCAACGATCTGGGACTCACCTAGAAACTTAAGAGACTTATTCCAGCAGTGTGATAAGAAGGACAGAAGATCTGCTGTAGATCTTTTGTGGCGAAATCCATACTGCCTGTCATGCAAAAATTATGTGTTTTTTTAAATACTTAAGAATTTATGAATTAATGAATTTTTCCATTACGTTACATTGCTTATGTGTTATGTTATTTTGCTGATCCGGTATAATCGTCCCTTTTTTTAAGTTGATTAAAAACAGATTTGAATTTAAAAAGTTTTTGATTCAAGAACGTAAAATATTTTTAACACGCTTTTATTAGCTTGGGTTGTAACTATCTATCTATCCATCTATCTATCTATCTATGTAACGGAATCTTTGAGCCTAATTTTTACCAACTTCTAGCGATTCAATTTCTTTGAAACTTTGCACACGTATCAAGGACCGATGACAATGCAATAATTTAAAACAGTATCTCGTTATCCTGATTAGGACCGCCAGAATAAACAAATTCCTTTACAGATCCTCTGTGTCTCTTGACAAAATGGCGAAGGATTTTTTAGTGAATAAACTGGAGCATTTATTTTTAAAAACTAATTGATATATCGAACAAAAAAATGATAAATAAATTCCTTTACAGATCCTCTGTGTCTCTTGACAAAATGGCGAAGGAATTTTTAAGTGAATAAACTGGAGCATTTATTTTTAAAAAACTAATTGATATATCGAACTAAAAATTAGAAAATAATTTTTCATTACAAAGAGTTTGTCACTTCAGAATAAAAGCGTGGGGTGCTTAATATATTAAATGTTATAATTATTCTATTTGCAAATATCTATGTATGAGGGAAAAGTTATGAAAAAATGGTAAAATGCACCTCACGCTTTTTACTCTGAAGTGACAAACTCTTTGTAATAAAAAATTATTTTCTAATTTTTAGTTCGGTTGCATATAAAAGCGTGTTTTTTAGTTTTTTTAAACTATTATTTATTTTACAAATTGTTATAGTGTACTAATAAACTACATACAAACCTTCATTAGTTATTAGTCCATCTTCAACCCACTCATTAGCAAGTATGTTGTATTCAGGCGCTTTTTTAAGTTTTCCATTGATGAAATAATAGCCTAAAAATAAAGCTGTAAGTAACAGTTAGTAATCTTACTTTAAAAATATGCAAATAATTGTAAAGAAAAGTAACTATACAGAGTGGTCCACCATATTCGACACGGTCTCTAACTGGATAAGCATAGGGTTTAAATAAAAAGTAAATAAAGGATACATAGAGGTCGGATAAGGCTTCAGAAAAAAGTAAGTGTCTAATTGTATTCATTTTTGTGATATTTAATTTTATTTTTTATTCAGGGTGCAATTAAATGAAGTTTATTTTAACACTATAAACTCTATAAAAAATTTTACAAGATTAAAAAAGTCTGCTATATTATACGTAGTTCATATCAAGATAAAATGTGGTACAGGGTGAACAAGAAATAATTTAATTTTTTTTTATTTTAAATGAACACCTTGTATATATTTACATTACACGATGAAAAATAAAATACCCTGTCAAATGGTGTATGAGTTTGCGTATACCTATCTTTTACACTTTTTAGTAAATTCTGTTTTAACCTACCTATTTGTATTTCAAATGACTATTAAAATTTAAGTAGGCTGTGATATAGCTATGTCTGTTTACTAAGATATTATTGTGGAATATATTTTTTTGCCGAAAAAGCACAAATGAAAATATTTTTATTTTCTGTCACTATTTTTAAAATTAAATATATTTCTTATAGTGCTACTTCAAGTAATATTTATTTTAGCTTAATGTGGTAATGATAATATTTGTGTTTTTAAATAATCCTACTAATGCCTCTGATCAGTTAGGATGATATTCGGTGACCTAAAACTCGTTCTTTCATTATCCATAATCAATTTTAAAAATTTTTAAAGCAACTATTTAGGCAATCAGATGGTTTCTGCTGGAATATTTTTTAGAATAAGCCATATAGACTAAAGTAAACCATTTTTTACATCTCACCAGTATTACATCATCTTGTTGTTGCAAAGAGAGGGTTTTCATATTAAAACACTAAAACTTTCTTTAAACTGTTTACAATACTAGTAATTAATAAATGGTCGTTTTTATTTCCTTAAAAAAAAATGCTATTGACGTCTATACAGGATGTCCCACCGGAAATTGCAGCGATCGATTTCTCAAAAAGTGCGCTTTGGAAATTTTTAAAATTTGGTACTTTATTAAATCAGTAGGGGACACAAAACTAAAATAATTTGACAGCTCTACCACTTCCGGTTATACCGAAAGTTATTGTAAACTTTATTATTTTAAACGGAACACCCTATATATTATTTATTTTTAGATACTGCTTAAAAATCTAAACATGTCTATTTCAAGAATTTATAGTTTCTAAAATATTACCAATTAATTATTTATCTATTCTTACAATGCATTTAAGTACGGGTAGGTACGATGTAGTTGGCTATGTCAAGGCCAACTACAAGCTAGATAAGCCGTACTTAAAGCATTGTGTAGAATAGATAAATATTAAACTGGTGTTATTTCGATCAAAAACTATAAATTTTTAAAATAGACATCATAGATATTTGCAAATATAATAATTATAACATTTAATATATTTATCACCCCACGCTTTTTACTATGAAATGACAATATTTTTTTTAATGAAAAATTATTTTCTAATTTTTAGTTCGGTTGCATATAAAAAGCGTGTTTTTTTTAGTTTTTTTAAACTATTAATTATTTTTCATTTTTTAGTTTCTGCTACTCTTGACAAAATGGCGAAAAATTTTTAATGAACAAGAGTGGCAAATTTTAAAATTTTTCCAACAGATTGCAACTCACTAAAAAATTTCTTCTTCATTAAGTAGCAAAGTTTGAAATTTTGCCAACAGATGGCAATCCAGGCAATGTTTGGACCGTTGCCAATATATTGCAACCCACTAAAAAATTTCTTCTTCATTTAATAGCAAAGTTTGAAATGTTGCCAACAGATGGCAACCTAGGTGTTGTTTTTATAATATAATGGAATTTTTTTTTCCTGGCGATCCAAAAAAGATAACGGGATACTGTTTGCAGATTATTGCATTGTCATGTTTCCTTAATACGTGTGCAAAGTTTCAAAGAAATCGAATAGCTGGAAGTTGGTTAAAATTAGGCTCAAAGATTCCGTTACATAGCCAGATAGTTACAACCCAAGTTAATAAAAAGCGTGTTAACGGCATTTATTAACTGTTATTGTTCATAAAAATTGAACACCAATGGTGCAACTAACCCAATTGTGTAAAGAACTTATTAATTTTTATTGTTCATAAAAATTGAACACCAATGGTGCAACTAACCAAATTGTGTAAAAACTAAAAATTTCTTCTTCATTTAATAGCAAAGTTTGAAATGTTGCCAACAGATGGCATCCTAGGTGTTGTTTTTATAATATAATGGAATTTTTTTCCTGGCGATCCAAAAAAGATAACGGGATACTGTTTGCAGATTATTGCATTGTCATGTTTCCTTAATACGTGTGCAAAGTTTCAAAGAAATCGAATAGCTGGAAGTTGGTTAAAATTAGGCTCAAAGATTCCGTTACATAGCCAGATTGATAGATAGTTAATTGACGTATAAGAAAAGGTACGCCTTGTTTATTTTTCGTTCCAGCAGAAACTGCCAACATTTCTTGACTAATAGAAAATACTTGCGTTTACGATTGTTGCGAACATGTTTCAAACATTCTGCTGGAACAAAGCTTATATTTCGCTGAGAAATCCGTTATCCTGCCGTTGACAAATAGAAGAAATCTAGGTAATTCTGGACAACCTAAAATCTTTCGGCGAACGGATAAAAACTGAAACATAGGAGGGTAAAGACCTAGGTCTAATCCTGGCAGCATGTCGACAGCGGGGGACAGGGGAGGGGCAGTTGCCCCTAAAGATTCTAAAAATGTTGCCGAATGCAAGGCAACCCAAATCTCAATTATTTTTCTAGTTACAATATCCGATTCTTAATAAAATAGATATTATACCTGCGAAGTCAATCAATTTAGGTATTTTTATATCGAAGTTAAAAGTAATCAAAAAGGAAAAAAGTGCTCTACCGGCATCTTCTTTCTAAAGCATAGACGTAAATTATTATTTCGTTTTTTTAATAGCTGGTTTAAAACTAAGTTAATATTTACTTTACTTTGCTCTCAGTTATATGATTTTTTAATCTTTGGACAAACCACGAAGGCTAAAAGCCTAAATACTAACGTACCGTGGGTGTCTTAAGCGAGGTAAGAGGGAGTTTGTTGACACGGGACTTAAAATACTTGAAGATTTGGGGGAAAGGAAAGCACCTCCGCGGGCAGCAGGTTCCACAATCTAGAAACTCTAGGGATAAAAGAACGAACAAAGTGGGAAGTTCGGGGCCTGTCCAGTTGGACCGTATAGGGATGCATACGCGCGGAACCACGAGTTTCTGTTGGGAACCGTGAGTGGAGGAACTATACTGGACAATTCTTCAGAGCAGAAGCCATGGAAGTACCTATAAAAAGCGATAAATCCCCACAGCCCGACGATGGGCAAGAGAGGGAAGCCTTTCTGTAAGTGAAGGATCATTAATGAGACGAATAGCTCTTCTTTGAATAGAATCAAGAATGCTTAGGTTGTGGGGGACGCCATGCCCCAGATATGAGAACAATATTCCAAGGGAGGTCGGATTTGGGACACATATAAAGTGTATAAATTAGAAGGGAAAAATACTTTTGGCTCGAAAGAGAAATCCAAGCTTTTTGAAGCTGCCGTGGCTATAGATACAATGTGTTTATGCCAGTTAAGGTTACTTTCAAATGTGACGCCCACAAGATTGAAGGTGTCTTTGCTCTGTAAAACTTGGCCGCTCATAAGTAGAGGATGAGTATTTGATGACTCTTTTCGCGACAAGGAACATGATTGTGTTTTGGATGCATTAAAATGGACGAGATTTTTGGCGCCCCAATCCAATATTAAATTAAGATCCTGCGAAAGAGATATCTGCATCGCTCTGCGTTTGTTTTCCAAGTCAGGTTTAGTGATGGGTTTAGGAACCTGAAAACTGGAGTGAAGGGTACTATCGTCGGCGAAACTATGAATGGAAATAGTTGTGGACTGAGAGATATAATGGCAATTTTCGACTTGAGTTCCAACGTTTGGTCCCTGGCTGACAGTTGTCAATTTGATTTTTCAGTGAGACTTTATACTATTGGATTTTAACACGGACAGTCTTTTGTATTCGCGATTCAGATTAAGGAATTCAAGAAATAGCAATGCACTGTCAATGAGCTGAAAAAAATGAGTATCTATATCCAATCTGGCAAAGAATATTAACAGAAATTACCAAATTTTTGGTTTTGTGTCTACGGCTACAAGCAAGAGTACTTTTCAAAACAGGGCATACTAGTAACGAAAAAAATTAGGCATCATTATACAGCGTATCCACTTAAGTTTGCACGACATGGAAAACATGTTTATTAATAATTTTAACAAAAAATGTTATTCCTTAATAAAAGTTCTGCAGAAGTGGCGACAGTGGCGTAACTGTAAAAAAATGTAAATGTAAAAAAATAAAATTTTTTCTTTAAATTTTAACACCATGTATCTCTGAAAGGAAATGTATTCAGACATTTCTTTCTAAAAGACTAGGGCTTATTTTAGACGTAGAATATGCCGTTAGAATTTGATGCTTTTATTTTGGACACCCTGTATATTCTTGAAAATATTCAAATACAAAGATACCTCTGTAGCTTAGACATGGACCGTATTAGCCATAAATTGTTTTTACTACAGTTGTTTTTTTTTATAGTCATATATTAGAGTTTTAATACTTACGATTTTCGAGTTACCCCGAAACACCCTGTATAGTCAGAGAAATAAATGTTTAATCACTTTTTGGTAATAAATAAAACACCGCTTTTTAAAAATGTCATTGCCTAAAAAAATTGCGAAAAAGTACGCAAAAAACTGACTCTATATTTTTCAAAAACCCTTCTAAACCTAAACCAAAAAGTAATTCTTACCATATGATATTTCCATAAGTTTGTACATATGCCCAGTTAAAAACTTTTTACCACCAAGTATTGGTAATTTCTTTATTTGTTTTACCCACACCACATGGTCTTTAATTTTTTAGAGTTGTGAATGATTAAATAAATAAAAATAGCCAGAAGTACGGTATACAATACCAACATGTTTTTGTACTTAAACTTTCAAACAGAATAATCTATAACTAATCTCAGGGTTGTAAAATTGTTGTTTAAATACTAAACAAAACAACTTTACGCATTCTTCCTAAATATAATTGGGACACATAAGCGTATCATGCATAATTGTTTTAACAATTAGAATCATATTTTCGCGTAAAGTTATTTAAAATAATTTCAAATCATTTCATTTTTGCGTCGAAATTATTTCGTGTTATGGCGTCACAAATGTTACCTATTGAAATTATTTCAAATCCTTTGCAGGGAGATGTATCGAAATTGATTGACAGTTCATAATATGTCAAATATGTTCTTATGAACCGTATTTTCGCCGTAAAAGATTTTAATAGCTATTTATGTATCAAGGGCGTTACTAGGACTATAATGCCCTGAAGGTCGAAATAGACCTCTGGCCCGAGGGCTAGATTTCAACCTGATGGGCATTATATTCCAGTAAAGCCCGTGGTGCATACAATGCTTTATGTTTTACCCAAAAAGAGTTTTTCAATGACTAATTACATTATTTATTCGCAATATAAAAATAAGTTGCACCTGTTCCTGTATACGTAAGTAGATAATGACTGGTGTTAAGTTTGACTTTGATATTTCTATCAGTTAGTCAGTTGGCATTTTTTATTTAACGATTTGCTCAAAATGGAAGATATTCCACAAAATATAAAAGAAAATGCCATAAAAGCGACCGAAAATCTTTTGCCAGTTAAATCAAGGCAACAGTATGATCGGGAGTATGACATATTTGGTATTTGGAAAGATGCGAACGCAATTCTTCAAATAACCGAAACCGTTATAATGGCATATTTTCAGGAACTGGTAAGTTATTAATTTTATTTTAATACATATGTTTAACAAACTTTATTATTTTTAGTCAGAAAAATACAGTCCGAACTCTCTCTGGACCAAGTATTCCACCCTAAGGTCTACGTTGATGGTCTATGAAAATATAGACATTTCGCAATACCATCGTCTCATATCTTTTTTAAAAGTTAAGTCGCAAGGATACGTCCCGAAGAAGTCTAAAGTTTTGGAAGGAGAACAAATATTAAAATTTATTAAGAAGGCTCCTAATGATATCTACTAGATACACAAAGTCATATTGGTAATGGGTGTTTTTGGAGGTTTAAGACGAGATGAGTTGGTCAAAATGACTATTGATGACATTGAAGATAGAGGAACAGTCTTGGTTATAAAGGTACCAGAAACTAAAACTTCAACTTCAAAAAGTTTTACTATCATTGAAGAAGATTTAGGCGCTTTAAATTTAATAAAAAGTACACAACATTAAGACCAGCTGGAATAAAGGAGCGAAGATTCTTTTACCTATAGAAAGGGTCGATGTACAGTACAACCCATTGGAAAAAATACCATAGGAAGCGTCCCAACATTGATAGCAAAATTTTTAAAATTGGATAATGCAGAAGCTTACACCGGCCACTGTTTCATCGTCAACTTTACTTGTTGAGGCAGGTGCTTCGTTTGAAACGCTAAAACAACATGGGAAATGGAAAAGCTCTTTAGAAGCTGAAGGATATATAGAAGAAAGTATTTCATCCAAAAACAAAGTAGCCAAAATGATTGCCAAATCAGTTAATTCCGAGGTTAATTCCGTATCGACTATTGAAAATTCTTTAATGGACTGTTCTTCTATACAAAATAGCGTTAGTGCTACCACCGCTGCTACCATCACAAAAACACCGACTATTCTATAGTGAGATCAGCTACATTTTCCGGGACATTTCAAAATTGTAATTTTTATTTTGGAAATAAAGTTTAATTTTTAGTATTGTTTAAAGAAAAATTATTTTTGTATAAACTTGATCTTTATTGTGAGAGAAATAAAATTGGATAAGCAATAATTTCCATATTATTTACATCTAATTATAATAACAAAATCCACCAAAGGAGAACCTGTTTGACATATAAACTGTCAATTTATTTCGAAACATCCCCCTGCAAAGGAGCGGCAACAAGCATCATCTCCGTGGGACTCGTCCAAAATTGATGCAAGGAAGGTGAGAAACTCAGCGCCCAGGGGTTCTTTGGGTCGCTAAATTCAAAAATGGCATCGGCAAATACCCCACTGATACCTGATGCGCCCTAACCTGGACGCGCATCAAGGTTAATTTATATATCCTTGGAATAGGTTGCGACACATTTTCGTCTTTAGGTCGGGGACAAGGGAAAGCACTGTACCGGGAAAAGTTGGCAAGACTGGGTAAAGTCATTATATTTCGACAGCTGATGATTAATTCAGTAGCGTCTAGAATTTGTGCTTTTCGTTAGGCATTGTTTTTAAAGTAATATTTGTGGAAAGATGTGGTCCCAAAGGTTTTTATTTAAAGTCCAAGAGGTTGCGACTTAATAACAGTTAAAAAGTGTTTTGTTACCGGTTAATAATAATACTATAAACTGTATTTCTCCAGCACTGATGAACATCGCCGAACAATGGTCACTGTGACGTCAACATACGTCAAACCAATATGGCCGCATGTCGCGACTCTATATACTGAGTGATGCATCGCCGGGCGGGACATAGGAAATCCCCTGTAATTTTTATTGGGGTCAATTATTGGCTCCCCTAATTATTTTAGAGAAAAATTCTATTGAAGAGCATGCAAATCTACGTCCATGGTAAAAACTTTAGATTTTTCGGTTAACCCGTTTGCTAGTTAGATGCTAATATATTTTTTAAAAATTGTTACATTATTATCGCCTCATATTTATAAACAACAATAAAAATACCAGTTAGCGTGACATAACGTTGTCATTTTGAAATTTAGTGCTTTATTGCTATCAAAAGATCGTAGAGCAAAAAGATTAACCATGAGTTATACTACTGAAGAAAAAGTATTGATGATTAAATGGTACTATCAAGGAAATAGTTACCAAAAGTGTCTCAGTATCCGAATAGACCGATATCCGGAAAATCAACAGTCGATAGGACTATTAAAAAATTTGAGACCAAAGGCACAGTGATAAATAACTGCAAATGTGAAGCTAGGGTGTATCAAAGAGAAGAAAATGTAAGAGATGATAGAGACCTGGAAATTTAATTACACGTGGAAGAAAATGAAGGGAAGGTGAGTACAAGGAAACTTCAGGATATCATAGGAAAAAGATCAATCAACAGTACATTGGATTTTGAAAAGGCATAAATACATTTCATACAAATAGGAAAGACATCAAGAGCTAAGGGATGGGGATGAAATACGACGGCAGGAATTTTGTTTTAACATGATGAAAAGGGCAAACATGGACAGGGAATTTTACGAAGTATTTGTTTTACTGATAAGTGCACACTTACGTTAAACAATGAACCCAATCATCAAAATTACCGATACTGGAACAAAGAAAACCAACACAGATTTGTCGAAACGAGGACGCAATATCCACAGGAAGTAAATGTTTGGGCGAGGATTTTCGAACAACATATTATTGGACCATTTTTCAATCATCATCAATATTGAATGCAGAATTTCATTTGGAACTACTCGAAGAACTAATTTTACCGGCTTTAAATGATGTATCCAGGGACAATCAGGAAATTTGGTACCAATTGGATTGCTGCCCGGCACATAATACCCTGGCTGTTTGAAAATATTTACACAATGCTTTTAATGAAAATGTTATTGGCCTACATCACACCATAAATTGGCCAGCCAGGTCTCCTAATATTTCGCAAAATGACTTCTTCTTCTGGGGCCATTTAAAAAGCATGATATACAAGGATAAAAATTACTCTAATCTAGATGAGTTAAAAAATGCTGTTACTGCAGAATTTCAATTTATCAGTTAGCCAATGTAAGAAGACAATTTGATGAACCTCTGGGTTATTGTCTAGCAGTCAATGAAGAAATATTTAAAAATTTTCTTAAATCTTCAACATATTAATTTTTGTAATAATATTAATAATTTATTGAAGCATGTAAATAATATAAATGTCATAAGTTCTTGAAATTCGTTACTCTAGTTTAGTTTAACTTAACTTATTTCGTTTGTATAAATACAACTTTAATATTTTACTGTACAATTTTTTGATAATAATAAAGCACTAAATTTCAAAATGACAACGTAATTTCACGCTGGTATTTTTATTGTTGTTCATAAATATGAGGCGATAATTATGTAACAATTTGTAAAAATATATTAGCATCTAACTACCAACGGGTTAACCGAAAAATCTAAAATGTTTACCATGTACGTAGTATATAGTAATATAATTTTTCTCTAAAATAATTAGGGGAGCCAATAATTGACCATGACATGGGATTTCCTATGTCCCGCCTAACGATGCATCACCCGGTATATATAGAAAGACTTTGGACGCAGACATCATCTTCTAGAATTTTTCTGACAAGCCGAAAATCATTGTCGTGCTTTTTGTGGGCGCTTTATCCAAATTTTTATGTCGAAAACGACCTCCCAAACACCTGGTGCATCGAGCCCTGAACGTCATCTCTGGCTTTTCCTAACAGAATCGAAAAAGGCGGACCGAAAATAGTGAAGGGGTTTTTTTTGAACGCTGAATTAGAATTTCACGTCAAAAACGATTCTCCGGGCACCTGGAGCACCGTAACCTGGGCCCCGAGTGTTTTACAGACACAATCGTAAAAACCCCGAATAACGATTTTGGGATCGTTTTTCGGAGTGTCGCTGGAAAAATCTCGAAGACGACGTTCAGGCCCAGGTTTTTCGATAGATGATAGTCAAAAAACAGGAAAATGCTGCATATTTTGGGAAAAACTCATTAAATCATTTTTAAAGTGCCTAATTAGGCCTTTTATTTTAGTTTTATTGCATAAAAGTTGAGTGAGCTATCATAAAAATTAGGTTAGTATCTATTTTTCTCTACGAAAAAATTATTTTAGACAAATCCCTTACTACCCCCAATTAAAATTGACCTTTACCCCTTTGCATTTCTCTTTATAAAAGCTCTAATAATACGTCCAAGAAGTTTGACCAATGTTAAATGCCTAATTTCAGGAAAATTTAAGCTTAAATTGAAAAACGATTTTCACAATTTCATATTTTTCACCCCTTTTTTCTAAATAACTTCGAAAATACTGGACATAAAAAATTATAAAGGTTTAAATTGCACCTTTTTAATGACTAAAATTATTTTGCGCGTAGATTTTATGCACAGTGAATATTTGGCGAGATGTAGTCGTTTAAAACCTCAATTTACTAAGGGGCACCACCTTTTTAGCTCTTTAAACTAACCCCATTTAAAAATCAAGTGATCTTAAGAATTTCACTTAAATAGCCTCGTAGCTTTTAAAATCCTACTAAAAACTTCTTTAAAAAAATTCTATCATTAATAGTAAAGAAGATACATTAAAAAAAACCATAATATTTTCTTTGAAAATTTAAATAGACCACTTCAGAGCATATACAAAATATATTTATTTAAAATTGGTAAAACTTTTGAACCTGTAATTAATATATGTATAAAGAGAATTGTAAAAAGGTTAGGGTCAGCTTTAATTTAGGGGTAGTTAGAGAGTTGTTTTTATCTTTTTCTGTGGAAAAAGTAGTTACTAACCTTATTTTTATTATAACTAACTGATTTTTTATTCTATAGACTTCTTTTTCTTTTAAGTATAGTAGATTTAAGGGTCTGACCATGTACTTTAAAAAAAAACTTAATAATTTTCTCGAAAAATGCAGCATTTTTCCCGTTATTTCACTTTTCATCCATCAAATTTTGCATTTGACGAAAAAAAAGCTAACAATTAACACTTCGTATCGCAGTTTGTATTGGTCGTAAATAAATAAATTTTGTTTGTCTTTTTAAAAATAATTTCGCTCTCCACAGTTTTATTGATTAAATGCGTAATTTTTCGAGTTATACGCGAAAAACCTATTAAATCGTCGATTGTTTCGTTAAAAAATTGTTATTTTCAGTCGCAAATTATTTGAAAAATATTAGTGTTATTAAAAAAACGTATGGAAACTTTTTGCTAAAATAGTTATTTTTGTACCAAGGGCATAAAATAGCACTTTTACGCCCGCGGCTGAAAGTTATTGTCCGAGTTTCGTGGAGGGCAACAATCAGCTGTGGGCGTAAAAGTGCTTTACGCTCAGAGGTGCAAACAAATATTTTTGTACGACTGAAATTAATATACAGAGCATTCTCAGTAGTTGGAAAAATGTCCAGCTTTTAATGTTTCAAATTGTAACAGTATACTTTTAACATATATATCTTTCAATAAATAAACTGTTGTTTTACCAAAAAAATGAGGCATTATTTAATTTTATTATTGTTTTATAAATTTATAAATGCGGGCGTTTTTGATACTTTTTTGCCCTAGTACGTAAAAGTGCAATTTTACTCCCTCAAATGGGGGCGTAAAATCGTATTTTACAGCCAGTCGTACTAAAAATTACTTTTTTAATTGATTTTTATAGTTAAAATGTAATTAAACATTTTTACCCCTAGAGAGGTGGCAACCACCCTCAGTGTTTCAGAGCCCTTTGATTTGATATAGGTTTTGATCCATGGGCTGTACCCTACCTTCTGTTTAAATTTCAAGTCAATCCATGCAGGACAAAAAAATTGCCAGATTTTACTTCTTTTGGAGATTCATTTCCTGTACCAAGGTTAGTTTATATTTATAAGGTTGCGACATATCCTCAACTTTTAGGCGTTTCGAGGTCGGGGATGCAAGGAAGGGCACTTCTTGGAGAAAAGTTGGCAAGATTGGGTAAAAATCAAGTCTGAAGATCAATCCAGTGGCGTCTAGAATTTGCGCATTTCATTTTGCATTGTTTTGGCAGTGATATTTGTTGAAAAATGTAATTCAAATGTTTTTATTTAAAGTAAAAGAATTTACAACCCAATAACAATTAAAAACTGTTGTGTAAACGGTTTTTCTACTAATACAATAAACTGTATATCTCCGGCACTGAACAACATGGCCGAAAAATGGGAGATGTGACGTCATAACACGTCAAAGCAATATGGCCGAATGTCTTGACCTATATAGACCGACTTTGTCCTGTACTACAAATCTCTCAACAACTTTATTTAAACAATCGTAGTTGTTCAGAATAAAACTCAAATTCGTTTTCTTTTTAAACAGCCAAAGTAATTGTGAAAGCAAGAAATAAAAGCAACGTTGCCAAATCTAATTTAATTTTTAAAGATTAAAATATCACTCGCTTCACAAAAATAAAAAGTTTTCTGTGCACTGGATACGACCCATCTGGGGGCATGTTTTTTGACCCGCTGAATCCGAATTTCAAGTCAGTTTAGGCCGTATTTCGAGGTAAATTGCAAAAACCGTAAAAAATGGGTAAAATTTTTTGCTTTTTTACAGGTTTTGCAATTTATTTAAAATTGAAGGGAGTACGGCCTAAACTAATTTAAAATTTGGATTCAAAGGGATTAAAAACATGCCCGATAAATAGGTCGCGTCTAATGTACAAAAAACTTTTTTTATGCAGGGTGGTGTTATTTAATTGATAACTAAAAAAAAAAGGTTATGATTTCATAGCTTATTTTAGAAAAAAGTTTACATAAACATATGTCCGAAGCCTCCTAACTTTTAAGCTACAGTGTGTTAGAAGGTTTTAAGTAAAAATTATTTTCTTTTCATAATTTTAAAACTGTTCAAAAACTTTTATAAAGTTTAAGATGCACCTACTAATCACCAATAGGCATTTTTTATTGTAAAGATTTTTAATTTCTTCTACCAGTTCTACCAGTAGCGTACATTTCTGTGCATAATAAAGATTTAAAAAAGATGCGGTACGCCATTGCTTTCTTCAAATTCCATTTATTTTTGCAAAAAATTGCCCTATTTTTTATTACGCGAAAACGGTGCATCAGACGAAAAAATATCTGGAGGTCAAATTTGTTGTAAAGTAAATGGGAATTAAAAACATTATTTTTGGTTTTGGTAAAGGCAATCGGGAATTTTTTTTAATATTCAGTATTTTTCCATACGGACGCCACTGGTAAAAAAATTTAAAAGCCTTTAAAATTAACAAAATTCTATTGGTGCTTAGTAGATGCGAGTCAAATTTTATGGGATTATCACGAACAGTTTTAAAGTTATAGTATAAAAACAATTTTTTATTTAAAATTAAACGCTTAAAAGTTAAGAGGTTAGGACACATGTTTATATAGACTTTTCTTCCTAAAATAGGCTTAGGAATCATATTTTTATTTTTAGAAATCAATTAACTTACACCCTGTACAGTATGAACCGGTGCACCAGTGCACAAAAAGTTTTTATTACAGCGCATACAGAACGCGACCTCTCTACATCATGGTTTCATCCGCTAAATCCGAATCAGAGACAACAGTGAGACGAGTAACTGGTCTAGGCGCGCTTGTGGCGGCTTCGGTTGTATCGGCGAGCGTCGATCTCCGGAGTTAAGCAGTGGAATGCGCGCCCATAATTTGGATGGGTGTCCGGCGACAGCGGTGTTTTGGGCAACGGCACACGGTGTTTCTGCTCGGGGATGCGGACCGAGCAACAACCATCCAAGTTATGGAATGAATGGTGTGTGAATGAGAAGGAGTAGGGGTCAAGGTACAATAAGCCTTCAGGCTGCAGGTGCACCACCTAGGGGGGCGGTCGTCGGACCTGGGTGGGATGACCCCGAAAGGGTGAAAAAAAAAAACTGGTCTTAACAATTTGTCCATTGTATTTATCTCTTTCTGGTTTAACGCAAGTTCCAATAAATATGTCTTTGTCTTTCATCATGGCAAGCTATCGTAGATGGAGCAATCATCGCTTTGCTCTGGTTGCCAAGTTGTTTACAATTTCTGCATGTAAACTTTAATGTCCTTTTTGGCTCACATCTAATTAAGAGAAAGAAAATATACCATAAATCGAATATTTTTAACTAGTCAACGTTGCCGCAGGCAGTCACGTCGCATTCGATATTTGTGTTTGATATTTTTCAATGGCCGATTTGTTTGGACAGTTTGTTTACATTTTCTGTGATTTATCGTGTGTTTCGTGGTTTTTAACCTTTAATTGAACTTTGAATATTGACTTTTTATTAGTGATCACAGTGTATATATTAAATTTGTGCTTTTCAACAGATAATTTAAGGTAATATTGACATTATCTTTAAGAAAATATATTTATAAAAACCAAATAAATGACATTTTTAATTAGGTGTGTGTAATTATTAAACTAAACCCCAATATTTTATATTAATAGGAAACAAAAACAAGTACCTAACATTAAGGGCAAAAATAGCACAGCTATATAATTTGAATTTGGCGAGCAAACGAGAAAGTCGACTCACCCCCATCTGCGTTTACCTTCCTTGAAGACAGACAAGGAAGGCCCAGCAGCTATCTCTCTCTCGGATAATTTATTTACATTTAGTTGCTCGTCTCATTCTTGTCTCTGTCCGAATTTTAAATCAGTTTAGGCCGTACACCCTTTAGTTATGAATAAATTGCATAAAACGAAAAGAAAGAAAAAGATAATTTTTTTTAGGTTTTTTGTAATTTATTTAAAATTAAAGGGTGTACGGCCTAAACTGACTTGAAATTCGGATTCAGCGGAGTCGAAAACATTAATTTTTTTGTATGCCGTAAAAATTAAACTTCAAATTAAAAATATTCAGCAAACCTAAGTTAAATTATTATTATTATTTTTTAATCGGTAAAGAAAGGACAAACCAAAAATTTTATTCAAAAAACAAAATTTTATTTAAATTATATTATAAACATTATTTCTTTTTATTTTCTTAAAACAAATTTTATCTTAAGACCATTTTTGGGTCTTATTACAACATCTTGTATTAGTTCAAGTTGATCTAGTGTGCCCACAGGTTCTAAAATAAATTTTCTTAATAATCCACAAATAAAAGATTTCATTTCCAGCATTGCAAAACGTTGTCCTAAAAAAAATATATAAACTAATAATTTTAAGCGTTTAATTTTTTGAAAAATTTGCAGGAGTTATAGTCCAAGAGCCCGTAAACGGAAGACCTTCGTCATTTGTAAAAGCTGAAAGTTTGTCAGCACATGCTCCCAACATAGGTAGAAGTGACGCGATGGTAGATTATGAAGTTTGACTCATAGTGGCTTTGGCAGGTAGCCGGTACCAAAGGTTAATAAATTAAAATTTAGGTTTTGTCTTTTTGTAGAAGCTAAATTTTACATTATGTTACTTGGGTACCTATTAGAAGATATTTCCTTAGTTGCCAGACAATTTTGACACTTCCAACCCATTGACAGACAAATATTTTGGGGTGGTCCAATAGTCCGATAAAGACCAATATTTCTGTTATTTGACAAGATATAACAAAAAGTGTTGTATGAGATTTGTAGGGTTTTCGAATGAGAATGTCCTAAAAATATTTTGATGTATACGGAGTGCTAAAAAAAAGTTAGTGCTTTAAGGTTAATTTAAAGAAAATGTTTGAAACACTATGTATTCATCAAAATATTTTAAGTACATGCCTATTTAAAAAATCTACATCTCTTATAAAAGACTTTTGTCATATCTTGATAAATAACAAAAATATTGTACATGGTCGGACCATTGAGTCATTCCAAAATGTTAGCCTGCCAAGGGGTTGGAACTGTCAAAACTGTCTGCCAATTGGGAAAATATCTTCTAATAGCTACCCAAGTAACATATATAAAATTCAGCTTGTATAAAATAATGACGTTTTTGTTTCAAATAATTAACCTTTGGTACCTCGTACCTGCCAAAGCCACTATGAGTCAAACTTCACAATCTACCATTACTTCTACCTATGTTGGAAGCATGCATTGACAAAGTTTCAGCTTTTACAAAATAACGAAGGTTTGCCGCTTACGGGCTCTTACTCTATTATTTTTTTACAAATAGGTGCAGTAGGACTAAATAGGAATAAATCTAAAAACACAAAATTCTTACAAAAATGGAGAACGGAAGTGCCCCCGTTTGGTGCACTTGAGGCCCATAATTATAAAAACCTTTATTATAGATAATGAATTTTCCTATCTTATTGGTTTTATTTTTTTTAATCGCTTACCGTTTACGATTTATAAGATTATTAATGTTTGTTTATTGACTGTTTTATCTTTATCTCTTCTAATAATTATTGTTTAAATAAAAAATTGTTAAACTTTTAAACGACGGCCGGGGGGCGTGACCAAAATTAGGCGTAGGCGAAGTCGTATTCACAGCCCCCTTTGGCGACAATAATCATACCATACCATACCATACCATACCATACCATACCAGACCATACCATACCATACCATACCATACCATACCATACCATACCATCCATACCATCATTCGTCTTGCCGCGAACACACCCGGGCCCGAGGCCGTAGGCGACGTCCTACACCGCCTACGCCTACCTACGACACCGCTTTTAAACCAATGAATTTTCTACAATTTTTATTTTAAACTTTTTCTCTAAAAAGTTAATTTCAAAAATCCTGTGACTGAGTGATTAACGGCAGCTGGGCCTAAACACGTCATCCAACAACTGATCAGGTATTACCAATGATAATATGAAAATACAGATTGTCTTTGGTAGTACTATGGTTTCTCGGATTACGCAATGCATGCTTCAAACTTATTAACCTTATTGTACAACATTAAGCGCATTGTAACTTCGAAAATATTAATTTTGAAAAAAAAGTTTAAATTAAAAGCTGTAGACAACTTATCGATTTAAAAGATTGGTTTCTAACCAATTTATTATTTAAACAATTAATAGAAAAGATATCGGAAATAAATTCTATAAACAAGCAGTAGGTAATAATTCTATAAATCATGAACGGTAAATAATACAAAAACAATTATAAAACCAAAAAGGTAGGAAATTTAATTGTCTATAATAAAGGTCTTTATAATTATGGGTTTTAAGTGTACGGTTACGGAGATACAGACCCAAACGGTTTTTCGCAAAATGGCGGTACTTTCGTTTGCCATATTTTTAGCATTTTGTGTTTTTAGGTTCATTGCGTCATACTCCATCAATCTCTAAAAAAATAACTCCTGACATAATTTATGCATTATGAACAAGAGTAACTCGCTCCCTATAGCCTGTACTAAAATACAGGGTGATTCAAAAATCGATTACGAAGCTTAAGAGGGTGATTCTAATTGACAAAATAAGGATAGAGCTTCATATAATTTTTTTCAAAATGTAATTCGTTTTCAAATTACAAGCCGTCAAAGTTCAATTTTTATTTTAGTTTTTTCGCCATATTGCATTTATTTTTTAACCAATCCAGTTGATTTTGGCATACAAATCGAGCTTTGCAGATTCTAAAATTTTAAGACAAAAGTACTTTTTTTAAATACTGCCAGAGCGCACTTTACCTAAAACTTAAAATTTATTTACATCATAACTTTTATTTTGATAGATATCGCAAAGCTGGGGCGCCATTTATAGACAATCAAAAACTTAAAAATAAGGGTACTCTTTATTAAAGTCGATAAACCTCACCGTTAAGGCCCCAATAGACATCAAAGTTTTCATCAATTTTAATAAAATTACCTACATACATACTGGGTGTCCAGTAACTCAACCGAAAAACTTGCACGGGGCGGTTCTACAACAGAAAACAGGAAAAAACTTTTTATAAACATATGTCCTAAACTTCTTAGTTCTTGAACTACGGTGTTTTAAATATTTAAAAAAAAACCTCTTAATTTTTAAACTAAGAAGTTTAGAACATATGTTTATAGAAGTTTTCTCTTATTTTCTGCTGCTAGAATCGCCCAGTAAAGTTTTCCGGTGAGTACTAACACCCTATAGTAGGGTAGGTAGGTAATTTGATTGAAATTGATGAAAACTTTGATGTATATTGGTGCCTAAATGGTGAGGTTTATGAACTTTAAAAAAAAGTACCATATTTTTTAGGTTTTCATTGTCTATAAAATTGCGCCCTCAGCTTTGCGATATCTGTCAAATAAAAGGTATGATGTAAATAAATTTTAAGTTTTAGGTACAGTGCTTCTAGCGGTATTTTAAAAACTACTTTTTGTCTTAAAATTTTGGAATCTGCGAAGCGATTTGTGTGCCAATATACTGGATTGGCCAAAAAATAAATGCAATATAGGACGAAAGCAAAATTAAAATTGGTTGACTTGGCTTGTATTTTGAAAAAATGAGCTCTACCCTTATTTTGTTAAGTATAATCACTTCCATAAGTTTCGTGATCGATTTTGAATCACCAGTATAAAAGGACAGTGATGACTTTATGCAAACAAGAAATCTAGCTTTTTTAAAAGTTAAGAGTAGATAAATAAGATATAAGAAAATAAAAAAACATAATTTTCTACTGTCGTGATAATATTTTTACAGACTTTTAAAAATGTGTTTAAGTTAAGGAATTTTAGAGAGTAAGGATCATTTATTTTAGTTTGTTAATTTATTTAAATAATTTACCCTAATTTTTCCAAGTTCTTTCATCATTTTCGCGATGACTTCTCCACAATTCTAGATCATTCCTTTACTCTTCCACATTACTTTAAAGGGCGACAGAAAACCTTCCAAGCATCAGTATAGATTCGACTTTTGTGGTGTGATCTTCGAGACATTGACAAGTAAAGATTTTGTCGTTTTTGTAGCTTTACCATTACGTTTCACTGTTCATTAAAGGTGTTATTAGAACAAAGGCACGTGTTTTTATACGAGGTAATTCAGACAATATTTAACTGTGTACCGGTGCTAAGTGCTTAAGAGGTAGTCAAAAAGCAGCACAAAAAAATCTTTGTGAATGACATTAAAACCAGGAATAACTGTCAAAAAGGGAGATTTACTTGTTTATATTACTTATGCACGACAGTAAGGGAATTATTATTTTTTATTTTTAATGACGACTTTACTTCAAAACACTAAACAATGTGTTATATTGGAAATCTAATCTGCGAATCCCCTGTATACTTTCTTGAGTTAACAATAAAATATTCGCTGATTAAATTTAAAATTTTTAAAATGTCTTACCTATACAGTTTCTTGGACCCGCACTAAAAGGAAGGTAAGCATACGGATGTCTACCAGTAGAGTTTTCCAACGTATGTCTGGAAGGATCAAGAATTTTGGATTCGGCCAAAATTTTTTATTTCTGTGAACCGTAAAGTCTATGATTATTGTGGTTCCTTTTGGTCTACTCCATACTTAGTTGGTACATCTACAGTGGTTTCTCTTACTATTGCTGCTACTGGTGGATATAGTCTTAGACTTTCCTTAATACACCTGGAAAGTAGAGTGTGTTTAATAGTCTAAGTTCCAAACGGAAAAATCCTGCACCCATCTGTTTACCAGAGAGAACAACTTCTTTATATTAAATATGTACTTATTTAAACAAAGGTACTTTTTTTCAATACAATTTAAGGCTAGTTAATAAAATAAGTACATATGTTTAAATAATACAAATTAAATTTTCAAAATTTTTAATTGAAAACAATTTCCCATGCCTTTATTTATGAAATTTAAAATATATACTATTACTGTTATGTAAAGTAAACAAAAATAACAAAAATCATTATACAGGGTGTGTCAAAAAATTTTTAAGGTAGTACATTTGGCTTGAAATTAATTTAAAATTTAGTTCTTAAAGGTATTACATAAGTGCTAATTGTTTTTTTAATAGAAATCTTAGGGTAATCAGCTTTTGTTTGACTTTACTTCTATTACTCCCAAAGTTATTAAAATTAATATGACAACCTATGCGACTAGGACTAGTTTTTTTTAGTTACGATCATCGTACCGAAAGGATTAAGACCTTCCAGGCTCAACGGGAGTGGAGAGTTGACCACATTCAAGCAAAGTTACTTAGAAAGCAAAAATTAGCCTGGGTAGATGCCGAAGACTTTGCAGGAAAAAATTGGGGACTTAGCCTAAAGAGGAACTTGTGGTGGTGTGGCAGCTCTGAGAGTGCTGCTTGACCCAGCTCTCCACATTACAAATACATACAGAGTAAAGTAAAAAAAGGTAATATACAATCATAAGAAAAAAAGGGCCATACAACAGAGATTTAAGGGAGTGACCAAGAAGTCAGCTTACTGTTTGAGATGCCTTCCGATAAAATGGTACCAATCTATTGGCTAAACAAAGCTTTTTAAACAATTATACCGGGATAAAAAAGAACTGGAAGGCAGGCCCTCCCGTTAAAGAAGAACTAATTTGGTGCGCAGATGGTCTCCAAAACAGACCAAGGAGTTGGAGCAGGTAATATAGGGACAAACCAAGTAACAACAAAAAAATTTGGGTTTTGGACAATACCCAGGATAAAATTTTAGCCATAGAACATTAGTGATATTCCTTTAAAACATGATCAGTTTTTCCTCTATCAGTTCGTTGACCTGCAAGTAACCCGCTCATTTCATTATGTGGCTGATGCCACCAACGATCAGGAGCGATCAGTTTATGCAGGATCAGCTCCAAGCGCTGGTGAAAGACTGCGTAGTTGCCCTGCAAAGAGGTGGATGCGTGCAAACCAGCTAACTATTTCCTAAATACAAGGACGCTTAGAAGGCCACCAAGGCAATAGGGAAGCTAAACAATTGGCAAAGTTGGGGGCTGGCATGGCAGTGGTAGGTCCTGAGCCCTACTGTGGTCTCCCGTATGCCAAGGCCACAGATCATGGGGAAGAAAGTCCCAAGACTGGCGGATAAGAACGCTAGGACAGCGCGAGACCAATGTGACTAAAAAATAGTGGCCTTGGCTAAAGAGGTCATATTTAGACAATGAGGTTGTCAAAAACATACAAACTATCTTACTTATGCACATTTTAAGCACCCTATGACAGTGGTGGGTAATGGATTGTGGGCAATAAGTGGAGATAATGGCCAGTGGTTTTTTTTAATCTTTGGACAAATCATGAAGGCTAATAGCCTAAATACTAACGTACCGTGGGTGTTTTAAGCGAGGTAAGAGGGAGTTTGTTGACACGGGACTTAAATACTTGAAGATTAGGGGGAAAAGAAAGACTTCCGCGGGCAGCAGGTTCCACATTCTTGAAAGTCTAGGGATAAAAGAACGAACAAACTGGGAAGTTTGGGGCTTGTCCAGTTGGACCGTATAGGGATGCATAAGTGCGGAATCACGAGTTTCTCTGTTGGGAACCGTAAGTGGAAAAACTATACTGGACAATTCTTCAGAGCAAAAGCCGTGAAAGTACCTATAAAAAGCGATAGATCCCCCACAGCCCGATGATGGGCAAGCGAAGAAAGCCTTTCTATAAGTGAAGGATCATTAATGAGGTAAATAGCTCTTCTTTAAATAGAATCAAGAATGCTTAGGGTTGTGGGGGACGCCATGCCCCAGATATGAAAACAATATTCCAAGGGAGGTCGGATTTGGGACACATATAAAGTGTATAAAATAATTGGTTAAAACCAATTACCTGTTTAAAATTACATTTATAATGTAAACATATTTTAAGAGTCGTAGAAAAATAAATTTAGTTACTTACTTGAATTTCACTGTGAGAGGCCAGTAACATGCAAGTAAAGCTGAGGCTCATAGCTGTTGTGTCGTGACCCTAAAAATAATTATAAAATAACAACAAAACAACTAAGGTCAATTAGCCGCAAAAATACCCTGTTTTTGAGAAATAAACAAAAAAAAATCCCAATTTAACTTAATAGAAAAGTTTGAGTACCTAAAAAAAATATATAATACAGGGTTATTTTTAGGTTCATTTTTTTCAACACTGTACAGAATTAAAAAAAAAATAGGATTTTTTTTTAGATAAAACTATGTTCGCAAATGCTTCGTTGTGGTAAATTTTTAAGAAAAGAAAAAATTTCATTTTTGATTTAGCGTTCCTTTTACTATTATTACTATATTATTACAAAATTTGATACACTTCTTTTGACTATTTTATTACATGTTTTGCTAAAAAGTTAAAGAAAAATACCAGTGGCGTTCGAACAAAATTGCCATTGAACTTTTTTAAGAAAAAAATAGTACGCCACAGTTTTTTTTATAAATATTATTTTTAAGATAATTAAGTCCGAAGTGTTTAATAATAATTTGCAATTAAAGTCAAAAACCAGTTTTACATACAAAACACCATGTCAGATTTTAGAGATTTTACCATGCATCAAAATGGCTTTTATTTTTTTAAACGAAAAACGTTCGTCGTACAGAAAAATCTTAAGAAACCAAATTAACTACGGCACAAGCATCATTAAGTAAGTTATCGGTTTTAAATTGTTATGTTTATCACTAACAAAATCTCTAAACCACCCTTATCACATCACCAAAAAAAAAAAATGTTTTATTAAAAAGGCAAAAGAGTCACTAAAAAAAAACTATAAGAAATTTGTAAAACAAGCTAAAGTAGCACATAAATTTAAGGATAAACCTGCAAAACTAACGTAAATATAATTGATACATCGGCTTAAGGTCGTCAAATTGTTTACCTAAAATCACTCGGAAAAAAGCATGTTTTCTCATTATTGCGGATATTTATTATCACTCATTGGATCTTGTAACCGAAAAAGGTATTGGACTGGCATCAATTTTATGTCCCCATATACCTTCTTCGATAAACTTTTTCGGGCGCATCGTAACCTTTCAGCGGCGTTGCCACATGTCAGTTACATAGCATATTTTATTAAATACTCCTAATACAAGCTCTAAAGTAAAATAAAATCTGCGATTTCCCATAAGAATCAATGTTAAAAGCAATTATTATATATATATATATATATATATATATATATATATATATATATATATATATATATATATATATATATGTATATATATATATATATATATATATATATAGATATATATATAGATATATATATATATATATATATATATATATATATATATATATATATATATATATATAGCATAGAAAAGCAGAATGTTTTATTTTGACTGTCTTTAAAGGAAGTAGAATATTTTATAAAATATAATACACCAAGACAGTAGGAAATTTTTCCTTGTGCTTCATAACATATATAGCCACCCCGCTACAATTGATGCTCGTATTTACTGAATGCGATTTCAGGGCATCAACCGCAGGATTTAATATCCTACCTCTAAACAATGAAACTTGTCTAATAAGTAGACGCTTGTTTTCTATGCTATTCACCACGACTCGATATAGCCTCACTGATGAGTTCCTGTAAGGCAGGCGAAACCGGTCTGGGGAGAGAGTCGTGGTGGATAGCATAGAAAAGCAGGATGTTTTCTTTTGACTGTCTTTAAAGGGAGTAGAACATTAATTCTTACACCGGTAAGTACTACCTTAAGGCGCGATTACAAGAAAACGGCTCGTTCTACGGAAATTTACTTAGAAAGCTTTTTGTAAATAATTTAATTTTATGTAAGAATATGATTTGGTCAAAGGTTCAGGACTTACAAAATCTGAGATATTATATAAAAAATTCAACAATTTTTAAAAAATCAATAATTTTAATGATTCACTTCAGCATATTTTTCTTTCGTCATCATGGACAATATTTTTACAGTACCGTGTAAGTAAAGTTTGTTTTTTTTGGCCCAGTCTAATACCCACCTCAAAGACAAAAGTATTGACCTCTTCCCTTATTTCTTTTTCATTTATGGAATTATGTTTGAATTTGGCATTTAACATCATATCCAGTAAAGGATACTTTCTTTTAGAATTATTAACTTTTAAATCTTCACTGATTGGGTCATCAAAGACTTCAAAATTTTCCGCCCTTTTACGAATAAGGTCATTAGCAAACCTTTTCATGGCCTTCACCATTTTTTACTTTGTTTTCCATCCGCAGTTGTATGGTAAATATAGTTCCAGTGTAACCATGGCCTGGTAGCTCTGTAGAAGAGGAGTTTCGCCATGCTGTAGAGTGCTTCTTTATACAACAGTCCTGTTTTGGATTTAATATCCAGTTTGGTGCCCATACACGTATCTGTAAATTGCAATACGATGCAAAGGTTTATAGTAAGAACATTTTAAAAGCGCAAATTCGGTACCGTTTGAAAATAATACAAGAAAACATAAAAAAGGCCGCCTGCAATCGGACTATTTTATACAAAGGCGCCGCTATCCTTTACAGCGACACGCCGATACACTATGGGATAGAAATCCATTATTTTGGCCAAAAAGCAACTTTGAAATTTTAATGGCTCATGCTGTGT
The DNA here is from genome assembly GCA_014170235.1 of Listronotus bonariensis. Lineage (NCBI taxonomy): Eukaryota > Metazoa > Arthropoda > Insecta > Coleoptera > Curculionidae > Listronotus > Listronotus bonariensis. The sequence goes on along the minus strand of JACEGR010006417.1, from coordinate 22,204 downwards.
ATTTCAAAGTAAATACTTTAAACTACATGTATGCAAAATTATAAAAGTATATGATTACTTTTATTGGGGTAATAAGAAACTTGAAAATGTATTTTAAGTAAACATAAATATACAATATTTAATCTACCCAGTTTATTATTAGCCTTGTTTACTAAAAAAGTAAAAGAGTTTAAATAATAAGAGCTATTGTTGTGTTTCCGATGCAGTCTCGCGAAGTCTCGCTACTTTTGTCAAAGATTTTTTTACCTTTTTCTTTATCAGTTTTTGTACTTAGAATTGCCTTCCTACTTTTGCTACTTCTGAGAGTAAGGACAGATACAAGATTTTTCTAATTTACAAGGTTTTCCATTTTAAAATTTAATATGTTTTTCCTACACTGTATATCCTAAAAGATATAGCAAAGATATGGAGTCTACAGAATCTACCCAACAAAACAGTGTTTTTTTATTTTATATGTTATAAAATAAAAAAGTTGGGAAGATGTATCTCTATTAGGCTTCTAAGAATAATTTAAAATTATTTTTCAGATTTGGATGGTCATATTTCCGAAACTAATTGAGATAGACACATCAAATGTAGTATTTTTTTAAAGCATTTTAAAAGATTTTTTTGGTGGCGATATAATATTCAGGGTATTCCATTTAAAAAATCATACCTATTGTCGTACCCTATATATATGAGATAATAATCATCGGATTACTGATTAGAATACTACCGAATTAACCAAACAAGCTGACATTTTAGTTTATTTTGTACAATAAAAAATAATAATGTTAAGGGGGTGTAAATTTATAATAACATATAATAAGTTTTAGGTTCCCAAAAAGCATTTGTAATAATTTATAATATTTTTCCAGTAAAAAGTACCTCATTTTAAGTTAGATTGTTAAGTTTCAGAATTTTGCCAAAAAAATAATTTTTATCCCAAAGTGCGATGACCAGCTGCATCAACCGGCATATCATAAAGAAATATAGCAAAGGCGGCCGCGAAGTTAAACATGCCGATTTATTTGCTTTAAACTTTTTGTGATTTTTTCTTATCAAAGAGCACCGAATTTACATTTTTAAACTGTTCCTTCTATACAAAAAAACATACAGGGTGGTCAAACTTAAGACAACACTATTGCTAACTTCTTTATTATTAGAGAAACAAAGTCGGTTAAATTAGTAAAGTTGTAGTATTTTTTCCGCTGATTAGCGTGAAGCCAACAAAGAAACCATTTGGCATTGGGTTTTCGACTTATTGCAAAAATTACATCGAACATCATTATTCGAAAGATCTATTAAAGGACTTAATAGTATCGGATATGTGACCATCCTCAGGAATTTGATAGTAAACTGGCATTTTTTAGATAAAACACCCTGTATATTGCATCAGCAATACAAATAATTATATTGCCCCTCTTATACTTGAATATTGAATAAAAAGTGATCAACGATTGCCTTTTTACAACTTCATTGACTTGACTAGTATAGTAAACCAATGATTGGCACGACATTGTAGAACCCACTCTAAGGGGAATAATTATAAATAATAAAAATAAGACTAAATAACGGGTAAGCTGTTTATGTAAAATACCATACAATTTTGATAAAATTATACACCTTAAAAATACGAGTTTGGTTAAATTAGCAAATAATTGCATGTTTTTACGCTAAATAACATGGAAATATCAGATAAAAATTTGATCTCTAGGTCACACGATATGCGACAAAAGCACTTTTTTAAAATGAAATGCTACCATTTTAATTTTACTTTTGCATTCTACATAAAATGCTTCTTTAAAAAGTTATAACAAACTTAGTTCAAAAGTTCAGTTAGCTTTGAGATAAAAAATACAAAGAGAGAATTTTCTTTTAAATTTTATTTATTTATTACTTTTTACCGATCAAGACAAGTCCAGACGCTGCATCATAAAACTGCATACTATACTAAATATAGTAACACCTAGAAATCAAAAATATATGAATTAAGAAACCGAGAAATCTCTCTTTAAAATACTATTGAAAGACACCTATACAATTTCGATAATAAAAATACACGAGGAGAAATAAAAAGAGCATTAGTCACTCCTTAAACTAGCTATATCCAGCGTGAAGTGTTAGCGGGTACTACCCCTCGATGATGATGGAAGATAATGGAGCTGCGTTTTCAAACGAGTTTATCCTCCGGATTAAACGACCATCCCATTACTTTTCTGTTTAGAAGAAAAAAGTTATGCACTGAACCCAAGCATAGGACTGCAGGTGGCTCCCTCTACGTTTAATAACTAAAACATTAACATACATAATTTTACACCCTAAAAACCTTTAAGTACTAAATTTTACTGAAAAACGTTTTAAATTAAAATATTTAACAATAACTGAAATAAAATAAAAACGTTGACACCCTCCTATAGATTAAATTCCTTTCTCTCTGTCTTCGTGTACTCAAACAACTAGTTAAATCTCTTTTTGTAATCCGTTAATTAAAAGTGAGGCTAATACACACTTTATGAATCCACTTTCTTTTATCCACTCATTAATAGAATCAGACTCTTCCGACGTTGCCAAATGCTTTCCATAATTTACATGGTATAACTGACGTTTGGTAGTCGTTTTTTCTTACTTTTAGGACTTTAGGTTATGCATTTTCAATTTTCATTTTTTTTATATTTTTCTCAAAAATATGAGGAAGAAATGTAATATTTACTTAATTTTACATGTGATATTCAGTTTCATTAACTCGTTTTACCAATTTTACCCCACCCAGCACCCCTTTTCACTCCCCGGTCCCTTAAGTTTGTTTATTGATATTTTTTAAAAAACGGAGTATTTTGGATATGCGCCACTTACGTTTTATTTAGAAGAGTGTCTAAAATATGTAAATATCAATAATTTTTTAAAAACCCTTTAAATAGCAGAAAACCGTATTAAACAATTACCGTTATTACCTAACCAAACTATACAATTTTTATTAGGTGAGGGCCTTTTTAATTCCAAAATGATAAAACTTATATAATGCTTCTAGGTAGGTGATTTTCGTAGTAAAAATAATATCAAAACAGAATAATATAGCAGTGAGAAAGAGTTACATATCACACTAGTGTTACAAAGTAAAAATCACCCTAGTGTTGGAAAGTTCTCAATTGTTTTTTATTTTTTCTTTAAAGACAAACTTTAATTTTTTTCTTTTTTGGTGAATAATTTGTGGTCCTAGGAAAAATAGTGTACAGTACTCTTGTAGAAAATGACTTTCTTACACTCGTGGGTTTGTCGGCACTCGGCTAACGCCTCGTGCTACAATATTCCCACTCGTGTGAAATTAGTCATTTTCCACACTTGTAATGTAATATACTATAATGTGATTCTCTGTGCAAAATAATTTACGTTATTTCATTTCATGTTTATTTATACTATTTATAAGAAAATGTGATTTTAAATAAAGCAATTTATCATTATTAATATTTTTATTTGAAAATAGACTTTGAATCGTTTGTTTATAATTTTATTCTCACAAAATATAGTTAGGTTTTTGTAAATAAAAGAGAAGCTATCAATACATATGTAACAAAAACATATACCTACATGTTATTTAGCAATTAAAAATAATTTATTTTAACACCTTATTTGAACAATACTTGCAATTACCTTAATAGCAAATAATAGGCGGTTTTTTTAATTGGCCTTTTAATATAGGTACTATAACTTATATTTTTTGATGTAAAACAACACCCGTTGTTATTTAGAGTAAAATAAACTAAAGTTGGACGCCTTTTAACCATTTAAAATTTTTGATAATACTATTAAACCATTCAGTTATAGTATTACAAATATCTAAGTAATGATGTATGTACAGGGTGTCCGGGTTACGTTGCATCTGCAGGGTATCTTGGTTATTATTAGAGATAGAGACTTTCGGTTTTCGCAACCTGTCGGTATTTTATGATTAAACAAAAGATGACACTAAAATATTTTTTATGGCCCCTTTGTTTCTGACATACAGGGCAAAATTCATGTGTTCCATTCTCGGACCCCCTCGTATTTCAGTTATCTTTTAACTTACAACAAAAGAAAAACTATAATAGTAGAATATTTTGACCTTGAATTTACTGGTGTAGTTGAATTTTTTTAAACTTTATACTTTATGAGATATTTATATTTTTTTATTCAATAAATTATAGCGAATAAGAGCTTTTTTAAAATATATGTAAAATGATTTTGGTGTTATCAAAAATAAATAATTTTAAAGGCGATCAAGACCTTTTACTAAAAATTAAAAAGTAAGATAAATTTTTGTTTTATTATTTTAATCAATTAAAACCATTATTCTAAACAAATTTTTCCAATTACATTTTGCCCAAAAAATAATAATAAATATAAGGGTAGTTTACTCTTGGAGAAAAAATCATGTTTTTAAAGCTTTTGCGCACCCTGTATACAAACGTAAGATTTTTGGAATCTCAGTACCTATTGGAGATACAGCTTATATTAAATTAGGAAAAAGTTGTATTTTTTAAAGCTTATTTACATGCCGTCTAAAAACTTTTATATCTAAAATTTTTATGGGCTGCTGAGATATTTGGCAAAAACGAAAATTTTACTATATTGATTTTATTTTTTTTCTGACTTTATTTGAAGAAATATGAAATAACTAATAATACTTTTAATGACACTTTTTAGTTACTACAAGATGGTACTTTTAGATTTTATATCCGACGTTTCCGTCTGGTAAAAAGTATGAGAATGCGGTGCAACAAGTTTTGTATTTAGTCAAACTGCAGTAATATGTCTCTCCCGTGGCGCAGTGGGCAGAGCTTTGATCTTCGAAGCCAGAAGTCGCCGGTTCGATTCCCAGCGGCGGATACATATTTCGGTAGTAGTTATTTAAAAATAACGACCGTGGTGGCACTACCGTGTTGTCTAAAAGGTGCTGTGAAATGTATAACTGCATGTTTCAGTGCTTGGACAACGTTGATGGAACAGGGGGAACGATGGGTTAAACATCCCACGGTACTCTGGTATTTTTGGCGTATGCCTGCGTGGATGTCAAAAAGATAAAAAAAAATGAGTCAATTATTCCACGCTTTACATAACACCTGATTGTTAAATAAACCTTCACAAATAAGGTAACACAGTGTTAAAGCTTGGCCACACATAACTACCGTTGTATCGTTCTAACGAGGTGCCGCAGGCCCACTACCACCGCACTGTGGCCGGACCCCATACCACACGCAAAAAATATCAATGTTGTATTCTATAAGTTTTACTTTACGTATTATCATCCACAAATGTAACAATTAATTAACACTCATTATTTTGTAATGTTTGTTTACAACAACTTACCTAGAATCAATAACTCTTTATTTTTACATGCAATAAACTGAAATAAAAGACTACGCCTGGCAAACTTAAAATTGGCCTCGGGGAACATCGGCGCTATCCGTCTATCCGATTCAAGTATGATTTCATTGACTGGGCATGTCTCAGGACCGTACAATGCCCCACCGTTGAAACAAAAAAATTTAAACAAACGCATCGAGACACGGTAGTGCCAAGGTGCGGGTCTTGCAGCACTGGTGCTGTTATGTGTGGCCAGAGTTTTACCTATACTACAATCAAAGTTTGATAAAAAGGAACAGAGTAAAAAAATTATTTAGCTGACAAAATGTTTTTTGTATATTTTTAAGGCAATGACAAGTTCTTTTAAATTTTTCCGAATTAATTTGCCTCTAATTTCTTTCCTCTATCAATGTGAAATCGGGCTTGGTGCCTAATATGTGTGGTTTGACCTAACAGTCTAAATAATTTTGACCTGATACAGGTACTGTTTAGCCAAAAACTTACCTGTTATTGAGAGTAGCGTATAGGTTGAAATAAGGTCTGTTATCTCAACAGGTCGATCTAAGTATTCGTTTTCTATTTGTTGAACCAGACTGGCTGTCTCATTGACAAAAGTGTCTACAAATTGGCGCAATATTGAAAAATGAAAAGCGGGTGTCAACAATTTTCGTCGGGTTCGCCATTGATCTCCACCTGAAATTAAAAATGCCGGGTTTTAAACATGAGGTTTTAGCGATTTGGATTAACTGCTCTCGGTAGACCTAAGATCGCTATCGATAAGATTTACGTGTTCGATTAACGATCTTATTGGGCCCAAATAGCTATAAGATAATGGCAGGCAAAAAGATTTAGAACGGAATGGCAAATCCAACAATATTGAAATTTATAGGGTGTTTCATTTGAAAAATCATTGATGGTGCTACTTTTAGTATAAGTGACAATGCTGCATTATTAAAAATATGTTAAATCGGTAAATCAAAAGCAACTACCTATGTTACCAAATTTTCAAAATAAAATCTTATATCCCGTTTTTTGTAATGGTCTGAGGTACCATTAACCGTTATACAACTTGCATAAAAATATCCGTTGCAACTAATCGCCGAGGCGATCGGCCTGTATCAAATAGAGGGATATATCGGTCGCCTGTAAACCATTTTTATTGCCTTTCTTTAGATTACATGCGTTCTGTATTGGTTCGGCGGATTCATTTAATTGATGGTAGTTATTTGGGTACACGTCAAAAAATAAAATAATTTTCATAAAAGACAAAAAAATTAAAACAAGTAAATAGAGAACTTATTATCGACGTTTCGGTGGCAACTCTGCCATCGTTTTCAAGATAAATTGAATAGAAGTTAACTATTATTTAGGTTTAATATTTAATTTTTTTGCTTTTTTAGGAGATTCTGAAAAAACCTTTAACAATTAATGTCAAATATGTTTGTTTGGTTATAGTGTCTTAGTGACATTCATAACTGGTTGCTGGAGTATTTATTATTTATGATGTTTAGTTTTCCCGAAGTAAACCGGTCAACAAATGAACCACCCTGTCTAAGTAAATGGCCCATAACTTTTAAATTGTTAATCGATTTTTTCTACTAACGTGTGGGAAAGCAGTACTTTTCCGCGCGCAATTGAGTTTGGAAAGTGTCACTTTTCCGCACTGGTGCGAAAAAGTACACTATGCCTCACTAAGAAGGCAAGAACTACCCTGGGTAGATGCCGAAGACTTTGCGGAAAGAATTGGGGACTCAGTCCGAAGATGAACCTATGGTTATACAAAATGGTTGTCAGACCAATGATAACCTACGGGTCAAGTGCCTGGGGTGCAAAGACGCTACAAAAGACGGCAATAAGGCAATTACAAAGTATACAGAGACTCGCTTGTCTATGTATTACGGGGGCCATAAAATCAACCCCTACTGCAGCACTGGAAGCACTGCTTAATCTACCGCCACTTCACATCTACATACAGGGTGAAGTGAAAGCGGTACAATACCGTCTCAAACAAGGCCAGAGCCCTATCATAAGACAGGAAAGGGCCATACAATGGAGATTCAAGGAGGACCAAGAAGTCAACTCACTGTGTGAGATGCCTTGAGACAAAATGGTACCAAGCTACTGGCTAAACAAAGGTTTTCAAACTTTAATACCAGACAGAAAGGACTGGGTGGCAGGGCCTCCCATTAAAGCCGACCTAATCTGATATACAGACGGCTCCAAAACAGACCAAGGAGTTGGAGCAGGTATATATGGGGACAAACCAAGGACGAAAATAAACTTGGGTCTCCGGACAACACCCTACTGTGTTCCAGGCCGAAATTGTAGCCATAGAACAATGTGCTAGGGAAATCATCAGAAGGAGCTATGAGGATAAAACCATAGTAATCTATTCGGACAGCCAGGCAGCCATCAGGGCACTCAGTTCATGCAAAATCAGCTCCAAGCTGGTGCGGGACTGCGTAATTGCCCTGGAAGAGGTGGGTGCGTCCAACAAGCTAACCATTGCCTGGGTACCAGGACACGAAACGAGCAATGAAGAAGCTGATAAATTGGCAAAGGAGGGGGCTGGCAGGACAATGGTAGGTCCTGAGCCCTACTGTGGTATTCCATCATGCCAGGTAAGGTCATCCATTAGATCATGGATTATGAGGGAATCACAAGACTGGTGGAGGAGAACACCAGGACAGCGTCAGGCGAAAGTGTTCATCAAGGCTTACTCGCCAGAATTTACAAAAGACCTTCTGAATTATAACCGGAAGGCAGTAAGAATAATAGTGGGTCAACTGACAGGTCATTGCAGACTGAATAAACACCTGGAAACTATGGGCCTGGCAGAAGAAAACCTATGTAGGTTCTGCCAGGAGGAGGAAGAAACCGCAGAACACGTATGGTGCTACTGCAGAAGCCCTTTGTCGTCTGCGGTTTGCAAGGCTGGGTGAAGAAAAACCTAAAGCGGCAAGATATACCAAGGGGCCAGTTTCAAGCTTGTGGAGTCTGATTAAACAGACCGGCTTGGATAGCGTGCTCTAACCTATGGACGGAGGACACACAATAAACCTGAGCAGGTTGCAGTGTTAGAGGATATGCAATCCACCTCCTAATCTAATCTTATCTAATCTAATGCCTCACTACTTCTTCCGCACTAGTGATATTAGTGAGTCGCAATGAAGAATTTATTAAGGATTACTTTCGCTACGCGTCGTTCGCTTAACTGCGTTTCAAAACGAAGCATTTTCGAACATAATTTTATTTAAAAATGTTTTTACTTTCATGCATTCTATACTGTGCTTAGAGAAATATATCAACTTAATAATAACCGTGTGGAATAAGTTATGTTTAATTTAAAAATATTAAAAGCTTTTTACAACTAAACTGGTCACAGAATTAAACGGCACAGTAAATTTTGTCCATTTTTTCAATGGGCTGTAACTTCAAGAAACAATTAAACGGATTTGGTCATTTTTTTGTACTGAAGCTATCAACTCATATGACTGCCGACTGCTATCTGCCAATCTTTTTGCAAATCAAGATTTTCTATGATTCATACAGGGCAACGGAAAGAAGTGTTGCAGTTTTGGGAAAGTTCTTATCATACTCCCATTTTGCTAAAAACATTTTTTTTCACTAAAAATTATAATTTGCGACTGTAGCTAGGACTGTATATCTCGGGATGTATTTGGTATTTTTTTGATAAGTCTTCTGAAACAAAAGATAACCGATTTTCTATTTAAACTCGTATTTTTTTTAAAGTTCTTTGAGAACTTTCTGAGGATGACTCTTACAAGAAACATACAGGGTCTCTCGTAAATACCATACAGGTTTCATCAATTTAATTCTTTTTGATAAAGCAGAATTAACAACTGAGGCCGTTCTTTCGTGCATGATTATTAGATTATGATTCAACGTCAAAACAAAAGAAAGATTTTTTTGTTTTGACATTTGAACAAACGAATCTGACCCCAAATAACGTCCCGACGTGCTAGTCCTTAGCTAAATATACATGTTTCGTTTCCATGGTATTATTAGATTTTTTTATGTTGGATCAGTTGTTAATTCTGCTTTATCAAAAGAATTAAATTATTCAATTTTGTATGGTATTTATGAAAGACCCTGTATGTTTCTGTAAAAAGTTAAAGCCATATTTTTTTATGCATCGGAAAAGTGTTTATCCGAGATTTATCAAAAGGTAATTAAGTTATTTCCAGAAAGTCCTCAAAGAACTCCCAACATACGAGTTTAAATAGAAATCGATTATCTTTTGTCTCAGAAGACTTATCAAAAAAATACCAAATAACGTCCCGAGATATTAAGAACCTGGCTATAGTCGCAAATTATAATTTTAGTGAAATAAAATGTTTTAGCAAAATGGGAGTATGATGAAACTTTGCAAAGGAAACTGCAACACTTTTTCCGTGCCCTGTATATCATAGAAAATCTTAGCTTACAAAAAATCGGCAAATAGCAGTCGAAAGTATAAGAGTTGATCTTCAAAACGTAAAAATAAAAATGACCAAATCCGTTTAGTTCTTTCTGAAGCTGCTTTCATTGAAAATGGGACAAAGCCTATTACTGTGCCACTAACTCTCGTGACCAGTTTGGCTTTATAGAATGTAATTGTCCTGCACAAACCTTCATTTGTTAGTAGTCCATTTTCCAGCCACCTCATTAAGAAATTTGTTGAATTGCGGCGCGCTTTTTTTTTGTTCTCCATTGATGAAATAATAGCCTAAAATTAAGTGTAAGTAACAAGGTTAGTTACTAATATAATTAAAATTAAATATGTGTTTAAAATAATGGGCTTTTGGCCAAAATGTTACAATGATAAAAAACTATTTTAATCAATGGTTAAATACGTCACCAACATGGAAAAATTAAAATGTTAACAAAATTGTCTATAGTTTTTTGTAAAAAATTTTTAAAGTTGAATAAAATTTGTTCCACAGTTCAATTAACTTTACAATGTTGTCAGTGCTTATGTGAAAAGCGTTACGTTTTTTCCCAGGGAGCCGTCTGCATGTCCGCGTGGCACTGCAGCCTGAAGGCTGTATTGTACCAAACTCCCGTTTTATTATTCCCATTCCAGTACCCCAGTTCCTTGAAGAAGGCGGTATAGGTCTGCTGGGTGCGTACCATATGTTTCCGGGGGCACTCTAATATCCCCGAAGATTGCCCGTCTTTTGTGATCCAGTGCCTCACACTCTGACAGTATGTGGGATACTGTTTCGGTCTCTGCCCACATAATCTGCAGTCCAGATCTCCGTTGTATAATCCCATTTTATTTAGGTGTTCTTTCACTGGAGCATGTCCGGTGAGGAAACCTGTGATCGTTCTTAGCTGATTCCTACCCATTTTGAGTAGTTCTTTAGCTCTTTTGTGCATGGTCCACTGATGTATATTTTCCCATGCATGTGTTGAGGAAGCCTTTCCCAGTGCAGTCTTTGCTGGTCCTTTACCCAGTTTTGTACCGCACTCCGGAAGGTGCTCTTTGGCACCCAAGGACTGGTTCTGGCCCGACGTATGTCGTGGCTGACCCCCTTCTAGCCAGTTCGTCTGCGTTTTCATTGCCTCGAATTCCGCAATGCCCTGGCACCCACATCAACCTCGTGTTGTTGCGTTCCGCCAGTTCCCCGAGTTCCTCGAGGCATTCTAGTACCAGCCAAGACGATACCTTGGGATTAATTAGTGCACCAAGGGCTGCTTGACTATCCGTAGGAATGTTGATTGTACAATTTGTGCGGGGCCTTTGGTTGTTAATCCTGGCACATTGTAAGATCGCAAAAATTTCTGCTTGAAATACAGAGGCGTGGTTTCCCAGTGGAAAGGTCAAACGAGTGTTTCCCATCTCACTGTTTGGACCCGTCCATATACCAGGTTTGACCTCGAAGAGAGAGTCTGAAATTTTCGTTCGCCCAGTTCTCCCTTGGGTGTATTGTCACCTGAAAGGGTCTTCTGGGTACGATTTGTGGGGTCATATAGTCTGTCCTCATATCCATTATGGGGCTCCTTTGTTACGTTAAATAAATATGCCAACAAAGGAACAAGCAACAGAAAAGGGATGTCGTAGCTTGTATCTTTTGTGACGTAAGCACACTCCAACTGCGTCATCGGACTATGCGGCGTTTTAAAGAATTTCGCGGACATTTCCACAAAAATGCAAATTTTGGCATTATTGCATAAAATCTTGCAATTTCCGGGAGAATTAAAAAAAAATCCAATCTATCTACACCGAAAATTTGCTACTTCAGGTGTACATGACTAAGGGTCTATTGTGCAGAAAAGTAATTAAATATGGACCATATGCCATTTTATTTTAAAGTTTATAAAAAAAATCATAAATAACACCCACATTTAGATTCGCAGTCATTCATTAATTAGTTGATATTTTTTGGGTATATATCAAACTATGAAAAAAATGAACTACCTTGCCTTAAACTAAATGAAAACAAAAAAAACAAAACTAAAAATGGACGTGGATGGACTTTAACATCATTCTTAAGACTACATAAACTAAAAATAAAAAAAATAAAAAATAACTTAACAGTTACGTTAAGATTTACGTTAATGGTTTTCTGTCATTCTTTTTACATACGGGGTGAAAGGAGTAGTAGTAGTGTGTAAGTTGGCGTCATATGGGAAACTTTTTATTATTAATTTTACAAAAAAAAGTTATTTTTTAAAAAGGTCTGCATGATTCAAAACCTAAAATACAATTATCAGATATCAAATTAAGGCAGTTATCAACGAGGTTTGGCCAAAAATGTAATTTTTGGTTAAGTGTAAAGTACCTGTATTTTTGCTAATATAGCAAATTGTTAAAAAGCAAAGATGTTTAGAATTAAAAATTATTTTTAAATAGGTAATTTTGTTTATTTCCAAAATTTTTTTCTATTTTTTTTCTGCAAAAATAAAAAAATTGTACATTAGGGCATTGTACATTCTTTTAGTTTTGGTAACAATAAATTTAAAAAGTTTATTTAAGACTGTCCTATGACATAATAATTATAAAATTTAGTGTCCTAATATTTAAATCCAAAGTTTTATCATCATCACAGCAAAAAAAAATGTAAATTTGAATGTAGTTTTTTATTTTTAACATCTTTTTATTATAAAATTTTTTAATATTTGCAAAAATAGAGGTACTTTACTCTTAAGCAAAAATTACATTTTTGACCTCGTAGATAACTAATATAATTTGATATCTGATGATTGCATTTTAGGTTTTGGACCTTGCAGAACTTTTTATAAAGAATAACTTTTTTTGTAAAATCAAAAATTAAAAAGTTTTCCATTTTCCATTCCATTCTAAAGTGCTTTTAATAATTTTAATATTTTACAATTCATATATTTACATTACATATATGGTTTCATTTTCTTCTATTCCTTGTTCAGGATTCAGGGAAAATATTGTAGAGCCTGCGGAGCGTCCCGGAGGCAGGTGTTGGCCTCCTGGAGGTAAGTATAGTGATTTATGTGGTTAATATTCAACGTTTGCCGAAAGTGATCTTAAAAACGTCATAGATGGTTTTTCAGTACCGAAGGCTTACAAAAATATTCTTTTATTGAGCAATAATTCGGTAATTCGATGTAATTTGGTTTTTACAGGAAAAGGTTCCCAAAAACCTGTTTGATATAAGTCAGGTACGGTGTAGTGCAGGTACGCTAGAAGTAGCGCGCTTGAAACCAAGTCTGTCAGTCATCCCTGGTATTTTACATTCATTTCATTCATTTTGTTTATTTTAATTTTCTTTCATTCACATTAATTCTGCTATAAGGAGCGTTGAGAGAGGGCCTTATGCATGCCTTATGCATCATCCCCGAAATATATGGGCAATCTCCAATACAGAGGTTTATGTTTAATCTCATCATAGAATCTGATGTTAGTTAGATTATTTGTTAAAATTAACACGGAAGTTTGTTTGATATAAAATTTTGTTGAGATTGCATATATATTCGTCTATTTTTTCGATGTTTGCCATTTGATGTAACGTGTTTGTTCTCTCGTATCTATTTTTACTAAAATCTATCTAATCTATCTAAAGTTTTCCATATGACGTCAACTTACGTAGACAGACTGTATACATATGTCGTAAGGGACACAAAAAATAAAAAATGATTTAAAAAATATAAAATTAAAATTTTAAATTTTAAACTTAAAATAAGTTAATTTTTATTTTTAATTTAATTTTAATTTTTAGCATGTCATATGTGAATAAATCCTAATAATTTGGCGTAATAAATTTTGCTGATCGGTTCAGTATTTCTGAAATTTAGCTCCTACAAGTAAACAATCAAAGTTACAAACTTTACCTTTTTATTTATAATATTAGTATAAAAAATTTGGAAGAAAAAATCTAGTAAAAATTAGTAAATTCCTTGCTTTTTTCTTATCTATTTTTATATAAAAAGAAGAAATTTGTAAACACAGAGAATCGAACCTGGACCACCCGCTTGACAGGCGAACAGTTTACCACTGGACCACTTCTGCTTACACATGCATAACCTATTTGTAATATTAGTATAGATTTATATACATATGTAAATATTTTCTTCTGAATAGTGTAGCTTTCCAATTAAAAAGAGTTTTTATGATCGGTTTAGTATTTCCGAAGATTATCCCTTACAAAGTTATAGTTTATCCAAGATAGCCGATTCGTGCCCACTTCGTTGGTCGTTTCTATGTAAAATTTTTGTTTAATCATAATAAAATTTACCTTTATAATACCTCTTAATGGTGTAGCTTTCTGATTGTAAAAAAATTATAATCAGTTCAGTATTTCCGTATGTTAGTGGCTACAAACAAACAAACAAACAAAGTTTCAAACTTTACCTTTTATAATATTACTAATATTAAAAAGAGGTAAAGTTTGATAAGTAAGCACTATCCACAGTGTGTCCCAGAATAGGTTTTACTACAAGACAAATAAACCTTTTTACATTTTAAAACGAAATTTTGGGAAAACTGTTCGCATGGTCCAGAACTAAGAAAAACACGATTTTTGCCCCGATTGATTTATACAAGGCTAGTTATAACTAAAAGTATGAAAAATTTCCAGGAGTAAACTACTTTTATTTTTTAAAATATAACAAAACTAGTCGACCCGTGGCCACTTCGTGAGGCGTTGATTCTATTTTTCTCTAAAGTTTTTGTTCAATCATAATAAAGATAGCCTATAGCACTCCTGAATAGTGTAGCTTTCTAATAGTGAAATAATTTTTATAATCGGTTCAGCATTTCCGAAAATTAGCCCCTGCAAACAAACAAAGTTTAAAACTTTACCTCTTTATATTATTAGTTTAAATTTTATAAGTAAATGTTCTAGATTCTAGACCATTAAATTTATGTTAAAAGTTAAAGCATAAAAGTAAAAAAATGGTAATGTCAGTTTTTGGCATTACGCATTACAACTTACAAAAGAAAGCTAAATTTAACAAAAAGTAGTTTATTTAAACATTTGGTTAGCTTTCGCTGCCTCAAGCCAAGCATTTTAGTGTTAAAGTCCGTTTTACAGTCGGCAAGTTCTTTCTGCAGTTTTGTTGCAGCAACTTTCTTTCAACAATAAACTTGCTGCAAGTTTATTGCAGATTTGTTTTACAGTCGGCAATTCGCTTTTAATATTGCAAAAAATAGGGCAAGGTACCAACGTGCAAAAATGTGCAAATAAAGTTAGAACCTAACCTAGCTATTGATCGGTATTTAGAATAGCTGTTAAAAATGAAAAAAATCGAACGAAAAAAGCCACCGCGGCTACACTCGCCTCATTATTGCTGCCGTTACCCTTCTAGGGGATGAAAATTCAAGAAAAAAGCAAGAAGGTGTGGTATCACTCAACTAGTAACTTTGGGTGGGTTGGTACCACTAAAAGAACCAAATTTTTCCCAGACTTGCAGCTGCTACTGCAAGAAAAATCGGTCTAACTGGTAAAGTTGCAAGTCGCAATAAAGTTGCAGAATACGCTGTCAAAAACAGCTGTTCGCGTGATGTGCGCATGCCTACCACAGGCTTCTTGCAAGTTGCAGAAAGAACTTGCCGACTGTAAAAGGGATGCGTAATGCAAAAAAATGACAAAATAAATCTTTTTACCTAAATTTCTTAACTTTAAATTTTAACGTGAAATTTAATTTTTAACAACATTTTACTCTTACAATTTCGTCATATTTTAAAAATAAAAGTACTTGCTCTTGATCATTGTTAATATTTTTAGTTATAACTCGCCCAATCGGCGTAAAATTTTGTATTTATTAGTTGTGCGCTTAATAGTTCTACAATTTTAAGTCCATTTGTCTTCCTTGTGATACCTATCCTGGGACACACTGCATAAACATACTTCAATTTCATCTGGTTCCGTTACGACAACATAAATTTTTCCAAGAAAGTCTGGTCCTATAAAAAGTGTAAACAATGGTGGTCCTGAATTCGCTATAGCTCTAGCCATTTTCCAGCCATCTTCTGCAACGATAAAATATGCCTAAGTGATAAATAGTAGGAGAGCTCAAGATGCTAAATGTGTCGTTAAAGATGGGTCCACATTTAATTCAACCTGAAAGCAATACCGCAAACCTCTTCGAATGCACATAGCCTCGGACAGAGCCTGATTACATATTTTTAGATAAATAATAAACATACTTTCCTAAAACATGTATCACCTACTTAAAAAACATTCTCTTATTTCGCCTCTGTCCTACTAAAAACCGGTGGCACGTGGCGTGGTACTAGAAACTCGTCGGGTTGAATATTTTTTGCTGCAATAAATCATTGTTCACAAAAGGGTTTCTTTACTTCATCATTTTTTGTGTACTTGGCGACATCGCTTTCAGAATAAATTTAATGTGGACCCATCTTTTCTTAAGCATCATAGAGACCTATTGGGTAGCAAAGCTTAGATGAAAAGAATAAAAAAACGTTATTTAATGTATATGTTTTCATCGGTGCGTTAAGCGGCTATAGACTTTTAAATATGTCATGGGCTTGTGGAAATTGTTCGAATCGTATTAAATGATATATTTTTCGTTATTATTGAACTATTTTCTTAAAAATAAAAAATAGTAACCACACTCGAGAATTTTTTTTACAATTATGTAGCCCTCCGCTTTCTTTACATCATTATCAAATTGTAAAATTAGTGGAATATACACTGTTAACTCACCCTATCTTAATAACGAGCTCGACAATTTCCAAAGTCAAAAATCGCTTTATTCATCATAAAGACAAAATCTTATTGACAAGCTTCCATAAAAATAATATATACTTAAAACTATACAGGGTCATAAATAATAGTAATAATAAATAATAACAATATACTAGCCAAAAAAAAACAGTAAAATAGTAATAAAACACAATAAAGTAAAATAGTAAAACATGAAAACTAATAGAAAACAATACGATATCATAAAAATAGAAAAGACAAACTTAGGAATTAAAAAACAAACATAGCCATAAGCTATCCCTTAAAAACTCATCAAATGCCTTTAGTAATAAAATATTTCTTAACATCATTTTAAAGTTGGCTGCTTTATTTAAAACTATACAGGGTCATAAAAAATAGTAATGATAATTAATAACAATATACTACTGGCCAAAAAAGAAAACAGTGAAATAGTAATAAAAACACAGTAAAATAGTAAAAAACAGCAAAAAATTAATAAAAAAATACAATATCATAAAAATAGTAAAAAACGACAAACTTAGAGATTAAAAAACAAACATAGCTATAAGCTATCCCTAAAATACTCATCAAGGTGTAATATGCCTTTCGTAACAAAATATTTTTTAACATCCTCTAAACATTTTTAAGTTGGCTGCATTCTTAATCAATGCAGGCAGATGATTCGTACATCTTAAGACCTTCATATATTAGAGTTCTTGGTGAGGAGTAGATTTTGGAATGGGCAAGGATAAGTCATTACTTGTTCTTGTCGCATAATGATGAATCTGCTGATTTTCCCTGCATCCTTTTAAAAATAAGAGACACCGTTTCAATAATCAATATGCAAGGTAAAGTTAATAATTTTGTTGAATAAACAAGGGACTGCAGTGATCCCTGGACTTCGCACCGCACACATATCGAACAGCTCTCTTCTGTAAAAGAAAACGGAATTAAGATGGGACTGACTGCAGAAACCCAAATGGAATGCCGTATCTTAATGTGATTCATCAGAGCAGAAATATACATTTCTTGCCATGAAATTGCCTAACTCATTGGATACCACACAGAACTTAGCATAGCAAGCAGATACCAACTTGGCGGTCAGGTTAAAGATGGCGATCACCAAACTTTAATCTATCATTAATCAGGGTCAAGAAATTTTGTGGATGATTTCTTTACAATTTGATGAGTTAACATCCGGGGCTGGATGAAGAAAACGAAAAAATTAAAAATAATAATGGTTCCATAATAATGACCCATATTTTTATTTAAAATTTATTTAAAATTTGTATTTAAAATTTTATTTAAAATTTTTAATAACATTATACAAAGCCCAGATATTCTTCAACAAATCTACATCAACATCCCTCAAAGATCCTCTCAGAACAAATGAATTGTTTCATTTGCCATTTAGGCGCACTTACTCGGCTCAAAATTCTTCTCTCTGTCGCATAGTAAGGCAGAGCTATAGCTTTAGTAACAACAGACTTTTTCTTTAATGTCATTGTACAAACAAAATATTTTTAAAAAAGTTTAATAACACATCATCTGACTTTCCTTGTGCCTCTTGTAGGTGCTTGATTAATTAATATTTTTTCTGAACTTTTACTTATTGTTGTAAGGGAATTTTATTTTTAGACTTATTCTTAGTTTTTAAGTTCGCTCAGCGCTTAGATCCAGAAGAAAGATGCCGTCAATTTAGCTGAATCTTTCTTGATCCCCGAAGGTAAAAACGTTCGTACGACACCCTAGCCGCCACTCCGGAGAAGAATTTTGTAGTCCTTCACGCACGTCCGCACCGTCCGAAGGTCAAATAAAGAGCTCTGGAAAGCTTATGAAAAATGCTTTGTTGGTCATAAAAGTTGGGGTAAATCAATAACTACCCTTAAATTTTAGAAAATTATACTTTATTATTCATAAAACATAAAATAGCCAATTAAATTATTGTGAAGTTTAATTAAACTAATATTAGATTTAAAATACTACTTCCTGTGACAGCTAACCCACCCCTAATAAAGTTATTGTGTTTAATTGCACAAGTGCTTAACAACAAAGACCAGTTGCTATTATTCTTTCAGAAATTTCAGAAAGAGAAACTAACCAAAACTTACCGGGACATTTTAGGGAAGTGGGTGTCAGGAGTTTTATTTTAATTTATTTTTTAAATTTAATTAATTTTATATTAATTTAATTGAAGATTTTCTGGTAGGGGAAAGCGGGGGAGGATCTGGAAACAATTATTGCTGCTTTTTACTAATATATCTTAACAGTTAATAAATGCCAAATATTTATCATGAAATATGATTGGTATTTTAACAAGAAAAATGACTACATGTCAAGTGTCCAGATCCACCCCATATACGGGGAGGATCTGGATATATACACATCAAATTTTAACACAATATTTAAGAGTTATTCATTTTTGAAAATCAACAAAAATGTGGAGTTTGAATTCGGGCCAGTCATTTTATTGATTTGTCATGATTTTGGGTACTTCATTTCATTTTTTAATGCATACTCAAATACAATACATAGTGGAACATTTAAATATTCTGCTAACTGGTTTTCTGTTTCCGTGAAATTTTTAAAGTAATTACGTAGGTACTTTGGATAAAAAGTTACATTAATTATTATTCCCTTCAAGCTTTGCTTATTTACATAGGTGCCTAAAGCTGACTTTGTGATTTAGGGCCTCATTCGATAACTTAGCTTATTAACAGTAACATCGATGACAGCTTGCTTTACAGATTTAGAATAAAAAGTTCAGTTTGTCTCTTTTTTTGTACATTTTGGACATTTTTAATAAGAAAAAAAAAGAGAAATGTCAGCTTTAAAATTATTTATGGGAGGCTTTGGACATATAGGTAGGGGTTGGACGACTGTCCATACTCTCCCCATGGAAAAATTTGACAGAATGGCGATTTTATAGGTACGTTAAAATACTGTTAACGATAAAACCCTAAATACCTATTTTTTAAATTATAAATGTAGACACACTTAACAAAATAATAGGGTATTATAAAAAAATACAAAGAAATTGCGACTTAGTCTCTGGCAAAATATGACTTCAAAATTACACAAAACGTATTTTTTGAATTTACCTTGACTATAACGTACCTTCGCTGTTGAATTACCTATATTTTTTTGGACAAACCACGAAGGCCTAAAGACTAAATACTAACGTACCGTGGGTGTCTTAAGCGAGGTAAGAGGGAGTTTGTTGACACGGGACTTAAATACTTGAAGATTTGGGGGAAGGAAAGACCTTCGCGTGCAGCAGGTTCCACAGTCTAGAAACTCTAGGGATAAAAGAACGAACAAAGTGGGAGGTTCGGGGCCTGTCTACTTGGACCGTATAGGGATATATCCGCTCGGAACCACGAGTTTCTCTGTTAGGAATCGTGAGTGGAGGAACTATACTGAACAATTCTTCAGAGCAGAAGCCATGGAAATACCTATAAAAAAGCAATAAATCCCCCACAGCCCGACGATGGGCAAGAGAGGGAAGCCTTTCTGTAAGTGAAGGATCTTTAATGAGACGAATAGTTCTTCTTTGAATAGAATCAAGAATGCTTAGGGTTGTGGGGGACGCCATGCCCCAGATATGGAAACAATATTCCAAGGAAGGTCGGATTTGGGACACATATAAAGTGTATAAAGTAGAAGCGGAAAAATACTTTTTGGCTCGAAAGAGAAATCCAGGGTCGTATTAAGGGTATGAGGCGCCCTAGGCTACAATTCCCAGAGCACCTATCTTCGTACTAAAAAAAATTTGAAGAGCAGAAAAAAAAAGGTCTTTACCTCCATTTCAGTCAGAAAAAAGGTCATTCTCTCCTTTTCGCGTCTATTTTATTTATATCCCCACAGAAAACTTACTTCTAATCCCCACCCAACTTTTTTAGAAACTTCCTGTCTAGCGCCTATTACTCCCCTGTCTGGCGCCTATTTTTTGGTGGCGCCTTAGGCTATAGCCTAGTCACCCTAATGGATAATACGGCACTGGAGAAATCCAAGCTTTTTGAAGCTATAAACACTAAAGGCACTTTCTTCCCGACTACCGGACAACGCGCCAAGAATATTTGAATAGATTTGGCGGTAATTTTGAATGTGTTCATATGCTCCCAGTGTCCAAACCCTCCCCGTTCTCCTCTATTCTTTATTGATAATAAAGTATGTTTTGTGAATGTTTTTTTAATTTTCTAAAATTTATTAAAATTAAATTTTTAAAATTTCTTGCACTAGGTCACTTGACCACCCAAAAGGTATACGCCAAAAAGTAGTTTCAGTGACACCCGTTTATCCGATCTGCATTACTATTAAAGTACTCAGTGTACAGTCCAAGGAATAAATATTTGATTTTTTCTTGGAAGAAGATAAAACACAGCTCTTTTGAAAAATGACATTGCCCAAACAAATTCAAAAGCGGCAAGTTCAAATTAGCAAAAATTAAAAAAAACATGATACTGTATCTTTTTCAAAAACTCTCACAAAATTTAAACAAAAATCTTACCATATGACCCTTCTATAATCCTGAGCGTATGCCCAATTATAAATTTTTACCATCAACTGTTGGTAATTTCTTTAATCGTTTTATCCACACTACATGATCTTTAATTTTTTTAGAGTTGTATATAATTAAATTAATAAAAATAACCAGAAACACGGCATACAATACCAACATGTTTTTGCACAATAACTGATTAAAAAAACAATCAACAACTGACTAATCCCAGTGCGAACTAATTTTTAAATAGCAAACAAGGCAATAATTTGTCCTATTTTTTTAAAGGTAATTGTGGCACATAGGCGTACCTTGCCGGTCATGTACATTTAATTTACTGACATTGCCAACACTCTTTAATGGCAAGGCATTGGCAAAAAGGTATCAAAAAGACACGAAAGTGGGCAATTGGTCGTTATTGGGCCACATATTGCAGATACTGTGATGGCATCCATCACTAAAAAGTTATGATAAAAAAAATGCGTTTGGGATAATGGCTTTTATTGATAAATAAGTAGTGCAAGTTTTATAAGTTGAATGTCCCAAAAGTTAAATAACAAATTTAGAATTTTGTAATCGAAAAAAATGAAAAAAAAGGCAGGAAAACTTTATTATTTAAAAAAATTACATAATATAAATTTTTATACAGTAGCAATAAACCATAAAATATTAAAGATATGTATGTAATAAAGTTAAAGTAAGATGGTAAATAAAAAAAAACACTTTAAAATAGTTAGCATTCAAGGGACACTTACACTCAATTTTCAAATCCAAAACATAGGGAGAAATATTTTAAAGGAGTTAAATGTCAAAAAAGCTATTTAATATTTACAGTATTTTTATTATGACGTCTTTAAAACTTTTAATAAGGCAACTCCCTAATTTCATATATTTTTAAGGCAGTATCCTTAAAAATTAATAAAAAAGATTTAACTAACCAGAAATAATCATGACCACCCATTTATACTTTGTCTTTGGTTTTTGGGTGTTTTGATACTCGAATTATTTCTACCGAAGACAAAGTACTGATGGGCGAACATGGTTAGTTCTGGTTGGTTAAATCTTTTTTAATTCCCTAATTAAACCCAAGACTACTACGCAAGTTATAAACCACTAAATTGAAGAAAAATTCGCAGGACTCACTCCCATACAAATTTTATTTAACATTTTTAGGTTATGAATAATTTACGTTTTTGGTTTTCTACATTAAAATGTAAAATAAGCTAAAAATAAT